>LR990647.1:6415927-6695032 GCA_905147715.2 Xestia xanthographa
ATATAGGGATCGATTAAAGGGTTTGCTGAAAGGAATAGGAGAAATAAAATGACGTCACTCCAAAGCATGTTTTTAATACTATAGTATTACAACGCCGCCACAAGAGCCAAACCAAGCAACGGGTATAACCAAAGTGCAAAAATGCTGGCATCAACTGACTGTCATAAACCTAAGGCTAATTATAATATATATAGAGATAAGTGAAGAATATGGAGGTACGTGGGTAAGCAGGAGTGAAATCAAACGACATCGACTTGGTAGCAAAGCGTATAATCGCAGACTGGCGCGCCTTGACAATCAAATCAATATTACAGTTTGTGCTTCTACCCACTATAAACTAATTATTAACACATACATCACAATAAGTTTGCATTTTCTTATGATGATAAATCTAATCATTGATACATGATTTACTTACATTGATAAGTGGTAGGAAAATGTGTATAATTAGTGGTTAGGTTCACTTTAACTATTCTTAGTAATAACCACAAAATATCTTAGTTTATTTTTAACTGTACACACGAGACACAGTGCGAACTGACTTACTAAACATAACGGGTGTCAAAACACACTTGGCTAAAAACGAAATTCACTTTTTTTCACTATCCGTTGTAGTTCTGCTCAAACTTTATGATGGCTCGGATGTTAGCTACGACTGCTACGAGTGACGTTTGCTCATTATACAGCCAAGACAATGCGCCCTCTCGCTGCGCCGATACTTAGGTACTTCAAAATTCTTTACTACAGCTTTACATTTGATTTTCCGAACTGCTATAACATTTGAACCATTATACATATCTGCGCACACTGTCACTCGCTGCTAACTTCAGAGCCGCCATAAAGTTTGAACAGAACTATAATTGAAGGTTCCCTTTAGGGTCCAGACCATACCTGCCTGGGTACCTTCTGGTGACATGAAGAACCTATGGCCTACCCCTTAACCGTTGCATACAACTATAACCATAATGTTTTGCTTGTGATAATTACATTGCGCATTACAACAAACAGCTATTAACACCAAAAAACAGAAATCGTTTGCAATATATTTTGCTGATCTTATGTACAGCATGGTCGTCTATGTGATGGGCCGATTTACACCCTTTAGTTAAATAAGATGACTGAATTGTAATGCAACTATGACATAGCCGACAGAAAGAGAAAGTACTATCGGAATTAAATACATTCCCTGAACCACTCTGCCAGCGTATTCTATTTTTATTGGATTAGCTTTTACGAGAAAATATAAATTCTTGATAGACTTGGTTTTCGAGGTTGGATCTGAAAATAAAATTAATTAAGTAAGTATTTAAGTATTTTAATTAATTAAGTATTAATAATGAATAAATTAATTAAGTATTCATTAAGTAAATATTTAAGTATTTAAATTAATTAAATAAGTATTTTTGAACTTAAAGAAGGGCGATAATTAATCATTGTCAGGCAACTGAGGCCCTTTTTTTTTCGGATGGGAAATCATCGAATGACACCTCCCACTATGGGCGGAGCAGGAGGGAGTGTCAGACTTTCACTGACTAAAACCCATCCATGTTCCTTCATCGCTCTTTGTGTTCCGGGGCCATGGTATCACTTTCGAACAGTCCCGCAACCCCGGCAGGCATCGGCCCTTGCGGACCCCTTCCTATTGCTGACTCTCTTTGAGGCGCGCGTGTAACACGAACGTGCCGTCGACACGGCCTGTCGTCATGAGACGGGCGCCTACGGTGGCCGGGGGCCACGTGGTGGCCCCCGACGCCCGGGGCGTCTCCCGCGGCGCCTGGGACGCAGGCAACTGAGGCCCTTAGTTAAAATACATAAAATAAACTCGTAACAAAATATGTCTCACGCCTCACCTCTTCTATGCATTTTGTATGAAATTTCAGAGAAGTTGTAACAATTATAAAAGTAGTTATTGATTATTTAAGACGGGTAGCGCCCTCTATTGACAAAATCGCGAACTAACAGTGAATAGTTACAGTTAATTGTGCAGTAGTGATGGGAGATGGCGTTAGGGAGTAGCATATTTATTTTCTCGATACTTTAAATTCTAAATAAAATATAATAAGTACATAGATAAAATTCAAATAATTAATTGTGAAAGATTTCAGTTGAATTGGGTTTAATTATAAATAACACATGGTCTAAAAGGCAAAGGCGTAAAGGCCTAGGAGCTGTGTCAGAGCGTTTTAATCGGATGACGTGGAATTTTTGGCCTTCGTTTTTTTCTTGGAATCTGGACACGCGATTAAGACGCTAATTGTAAAAAGACAATAAAAAAAGAATTAATTAAACATCTAATGACGCGGACGAGGCGTGGCACGTCGGCTAAGATGAAAAAGTATTAAAGGAACCGCATAAATGCGTATGTATCAAGAATTATTACCTGTTTTGTTGTAATTAGATAGCGTCACATTAGTGTATTGAAAGTGCTCATGGATTTCTTTCTGACATTGTTCTCAGGGTTCCATCCATTATTTTAATTATTAATTAAATAAGAAAACGTCTTCTCAACGCTTAGCACTTTGATATGGAATAAGATAGGACCAGCTCTGGTTCCAAGCCACGTGTAATATTCTACAAGTCACACAGGCTGCGAATGCTGTCTCCGCTACATATCCACGGTTCGACCTGGATAGATGGTAGTATGTTCTACCTGAAGTAAGTGTTATACTTATAACCTAACATTGTAAGGAAGCTTGACAAGTGCTATGATCCTGTACTCATTGAAGTGTGCAACAATATATTAAATCGCTGAGAAGACGGAAGCATCTCTTTTATTTCAATCAACACCTCATGCGAACAGAACCCGTTAGTCTCATGGCAATCTACGCTGGCAGCTGGTGGTAAGAGACATATAGACCTTACAAAGTGGCGCCGCGCACGTGCCGCGCTCGCGCCTCGCCTACGTCCAAAGCTTCTTGTATTTGTCCCGCGCCTTATAGTTTACAATTAAAAGCGAGCATTCGAAATGTCCTTTATTGATGGTGAAATATTACTCACATATTGATAACGTGTTGTTTAATTTCAACAAACTGGTCCTTGTCTTAGCTGCTTCGTTAATGAGTTTCTGTCCCGCAACAAGTACTAAATGGGTACTACATAATGCAGATATCAGAACAAAAACAGTTAGGAAAACTCCAAAATATATGTAAGGTTTCTGAAAAAAAAAACGATTTCAGTTTTAAACCAATAAATAAAATAAAAAAATACAAAATTATGATGATATTTACGTTTGCAAGGAATACTTCAAATATTATGTATGATGAAGTAATGTAATGCAATGACGACAAGCCAAATGAGAATATCATCTGAAACAAACAAACAAAACTGAACCTTATAAACGTTTAGGCGCAAAATGTCCTATTCGCAAAATGTCCATTCATCATAACGTTGTCAACACCCCCGTGTGAGTCATTATGACACATATGTTCCCCAAAAAGTACCAGGCTGGAATGAGTGGTATGTATTAAGAATCAGTCATGTACCCCAAAAAGTACTAGACTGGCTTGAGTTCAAGATGGTATGTATTTTAAGAATCGGTCTACTAGAATGAATCCAATAAAATAATTTAAATACAATCTTGTATTCATACTAGCCTAGTACTTTTCGTGATGTTACTACTACCCATAATTGATTGTTATTTTAGAGAACGTATTACGAATCTAAGAAAAAAAACCGGCCAAGTGCGAGTCGGACTCGCGCACGAAGGGTTCCGTACCAATTATTTAAAAAAAATCACGTTTGTTGTATGGGAGCCCCCCTTAAATATTAATTTTATTCTGTTTTTAGTATTTGTTGTTATAGCGGCAACAGAAATACATCATCTGTGAAAATTTCAACTGTCTAGCTGTCACGGTTCATGAGATACAGCCTGGTGACAGACAGACAGACGGACAGATAGACGGACAGACAGCGAAGTCTTAGTAATAGGGTTCCGTTTTTACCCTTTGGGTACGGAACCCTAATTAACTTATATAACATTTTATTTCAACTTTAACTAAAATAAAACTTTTAGTGTCACTTATGGGATATCTTCCGTAATTATTTACCCCGCAATCATGGTGCTTACAACAGCGTCGAAATATTGAGACTTCAAAACAATAAATAATCACGGAAGATATCCTGTAAGTGATAATATACCTAAGTTTCGTTTTAAATCGTGGAAACTTGTAAAGCCAAGTCAGAGGCCCATGGGCGGCATAAAAACTCTGACACCAGCACCCCTAGCCAAGTTGACAATCTACAATCGTTAACGCTAGTAGAAAACTATTCAAATGTATGGGAATGACATCATCTCAACGTTAAATCACGTGATCAAAACAAAAGAATAGAAAATTCGTAGACAAGTTTACATCGTTCAAAATGATAGAATAGAATGTTATCGTTTCTACAATGTTGCTCGCTTAACTCTTTGATAGGAACGCTCACCATAGACTAAAGTGTAGGTTTTTTTCTACAGACATTAGAGAACGAGCGATCTACGATTGCGATTACGATTACGATTGTAGAAAGAGAATCGATACGAAACGTTTGTAACTTGGCTAGGGGTGCAGGTTAGGCATTAACCACACGATAAAGAAGAAGAATACCTTGAGCTCATGCCAGTCTGGTACTTTTTGGTGAACAGAAATGTGTCGTACAGATTCATACGAAGGGGGTAACACTGAATGGCCCTTTACGGGGCCCCGGTGTGGGCGCGTTCATTGAGGCGGCGAGCCGCCCACTACCTGAAAGCGCCCTAAAAGGTGGTAGCCGTAAGGCTGGCCCGGGGCTACCGCACGATCTCCCGCGAGGCGGCGAGCCTCCTTGCCGGATTGCCGCCATGGGATCTGGAGGCAATAGTCCTCGCGCGCCTACATGAATGGCGCGCGGAGGCGCTACGCCGGGGGGAAACTCCGCTGCCGCGACAAATTGTCGCTCAGCGGACAGACTTCCGGCGGGATCTCATGGCGACATGGAGAGAGCGATTGTCGCAACCCCGTGCATGGCACGCCACGATAGTGGCGATAAGTCCCCTCTTTGAGGAGTGGCTTGAGCGACGCCACGGCGTCCTCACCTTCCGCCTGACGCAGGTCCTCACCGGACACGGGGTGTTCGGGAGGTTCCTGCACCGAATCGGGCGGGAGGAAACGTCCGGGTGCTTCCACTGTGAGGATCGACCGGAGGACACGGTGCAGCACACGGTTGAGGTGTGCCCCGCGTGGGCGAAGCACCGCCGTGTCCTCGAAGCGGCGATCGGCGGCGGCGACCTCTCGCGTCCGGCCCTGGTGCAAGCCATGGTCCGGAGCGAGACGGAATGGGACGCCGTCACCTCCTTCTGCGAAGCAGTAATGCTAGAGAAGGAGGTGGCGGAACGTGAGAGGGAGCGAACCTCTCAACGTCCCGGCCGCCACGGGAGACGCCCCGGGCGTCGGGGGCCACCACCACGTGGCCCCCGGCCACCGTAGGCGCGGGCCTGTGGACGGTGAGCTATGGGCTAGCTCGCCGTCCGTCCGTCTCATGACGACAGGCCGTGTCGACGGCGCGTTCGTGTTCCACGCGCGCCTCAAAGAGAGTCAGCAAAAAGGAAGGGGTCCGTAAGGACCGATGCCTGCCGGGGTTGCGGGACTGTTCGAAAGAGATACCGCGGCCCCGGAACACAAAGGGCGATGAAGGAACATGGATGGGTTTAAGTCAGTAAAAGTCTGACACTCCCTCCTGCTCCGCCCAGAGCGGGAGGAGTTATTTGATGATTTCCCATCCGAAAAAAAAAAAAAAAAAAAAAAGGGGGTAACACTGGGGTAATACGAGGGGGCGAATTGGACATTTTGCGAATGGGACATTCTGTGAATTGGACATTCTGCGCCTAAACGCTGCAACCGCAGTTAAGAGCTCATAGCTAAATAATAACAGCCACACGGGTGGCTCTTGAAGGTTATGCCTTGAAGGTCGGTCTGAGGATGGGTGATCATTACATACCGAGTTTGTTCCGTGCCTTGGAGAGCACGATAAGCTGTTGTTACCAGCGGTCATTGGTCTTTGAAAGTCGTTATTGGCGTTGTAGTCAGTGGCCCGAAAGTCTGGCAACCGGTCGTACCGAATTGCCCAATACTAACTGGCTTGTGGAGTCAGAGACAGTCGCCCCATATAAAATACTGGTAATCAGCTGCATCCGGTTGGCTGTTGACTGGAAGCCGACCCTAACAAAGCTGGGAAAAGGCTAGGCAGATGATGATGGTTTGCAGTTGGTAGAACGTTTACCTGAAAACTGAAGCAAGCTGATAGTTCTTTGCTGCAACCAACTAATAACATGTAATTGGTGGCCCATTCTTCCATCCTTTCTTTTGTCAGAGGATTATTTACTTCCCTTCTCTCAACACGAGTCTCTCTTTCTTGCTCATAATAATATTCTTGAAGATCCGACACATAAACGTTCAAGCGTTTCAATAAACAATTAACCATACTTATGTAAATGTAAAATATAACATGTTCAATAGAAAAACGTAGCTCAGAAAATATTTCTGATGTTAGTAGCACAAATAAGTTTAGGGTAAGGTGCCTCTTATGAACAAGAGTTCTATAAAAGATCCTCATAGGTAACACACTTACTACACATAAGCACAAAACAGCAGTTGTGATAATAAAAAAGTTCTTTAATTTTCTTGAATATTTCTTTGTGGATTCCGTATCTAAGCATTGGTGCACCGCAACTAAGTTCTTAATAAAAATGTTGTAAGAACTTGATCTTAAAATACCACAGACCATTATAATACAACTACTTAAGACACTTATGAAATGAAATGTGAACATACGACACGGAAACATACGATCTGAGCGTGACGTTGAAACTTCAAAAGCACTACTAAATAATATTCCTCCAGAAATAAGTAATTCTAAAACGACCCGTATAATTCGTGTTTTACGATAGTTCATTTGAGAACTGTAATTTCTGTAAACGCCCATTATATTTTCTGCTTTTATTAACATTTCTAACAATGTATATTTCATTTTGTCGCTAAGATTTACGTTCGAAGTTTGAGTAGGATTTCCAGTGAGTGGGTTGATTTTTCAATTCACGTAATAAAGAAAATTGATAAGTAATTTGAATTAAAGAACAAAATAACATTATTATTGATAGTTCGGTCTTGTTAGATAAAAGTGATTGATAATCCTGAATGTCAGCCATTTGATTGAAGGTACAGTGTCGACCAAAAGTCGATAGGCAATCTCACAAAGCAATAGCTTGACGTTTAGTTTGACTTTCAAGAAAATAGACATTGTCATCTACAAGTAAATGTAGTCCAAAATTTCAACATTGAAGTATAAGTCAAGATGGCCTAGTGGTTAGGCGCGTCCACATCTAAGAGTGAATCAGTAAGCCGTGAGTTCAAATCTCACGTTGTTACTTTAGACTTTTTGTAAGTTTTTACTCGATTGGAAGTAATGGGACAGAAAAATATTCTCGCTTTGTTCACACATTTCGTAAAGTTAGAAGAAGGTAGATCATAGAAAAATAAGTCAAGAATTTATATTTCTGTGAGGTAAACTTGAGTTTTATGAATATTTTACTTGATCGAAATGAACGTTGTCGTTTGGTTGTGTTAAATTTGGTTAGTGACGTGTGGTTTAAAAGATAGCGGTATTGTTGTTGGTATTTCTCAAAATGCAGGCAAATATTGATATTGAGGCGTCGGCGACTAATATTATCGTGCTGCATAAAAGTGGTCTTAATAGAACACAAATATCTGAAGAAACCGGACTAATGTGAGTATTATATTTATGAATTAATGTAACAAAGTTTTATTAAAAATTAAAGCCTACTTTGTTATTGTTTATTTATTTGGTGACTTAGGGATTAATAAATTGATTTTAAATACATCATGAGGTATAAAAGATAAATAATTAGTGTTAATTATTGGATTTATAAATGCAGAGTGAATGATAACTTCAGTATTTTATTATAGCTGAAGAATAGGCTGAGGAATACTGTGAGACAGATCAAAAGGCCTTGCTAGTCGACAATGAAGTGGAAAGCCGTCGCTTATTAGCGATGCGCAGCGACGACATAATATATGGTTGGCGAATAAGAAACAAATGGTTTCACACCTACGAGACACTTTGTGGGATTATTTGACACCTCATCGCAAACTGTTCGCCGTGCCCACCTTGCTGAAGGTTTGTATCACGAAGACCAGCTAAGAAGCCCTTCTTGACAGAAAGAGTTATAGAAGAACGATTACGTTTCGTACGGGATTATTTAGATTTTTACTGGAATACTAAGACTCAAAAAACTGACTTTTTAAATCAAGTCAAAAGGGCAGACATCATTTATGGCGCAAGAATAACACTCTGCTGGTCTGACAAAAACATAATCCCTAATACAGACTCATGTCGAATTATGGTTAATATGTGGGGATCATGTGGGGATGGATAAGTGCAACAGGGCCAGGAGAACTGGCTTTTATTCCTCCACGCGCCAACAGTTCTACTTAATTATGTAGAAGTATTAGAAGATGTCATGCTACAAAATTAATCCCTAGATGCTTTAGTTTTAACTATATGTGTAACAAAATATTTAGTGAATATTAACTTATCCGTAATTATATTAATGATCTTAAATTGAGGTTTAGTTTCAATCTTCTTTTCTTCGGGAAAATGAACACTTAAACTGTAACCTCAATACGAGTTACATTTATTGTGACGTCACAAAAAAAAATATATTCATAAAGTCTAAATTATTTATATTAGTTTTCAATAAACTCTGCTGATTACCGATACCTATAATAAGTGGGTATCAACTATATGTTATATTTGTGTGATTAGAATATCCTTTCCTTGTTACTTAAGTATGTTATTATGAATTGAAAGTAAGTGGGTATACCGTATACAATAAAAAATCTTATGATCGGTTACAAGAGAACTTTTTTACATCTAGGTAGGAATGTGACGTTACAATTATCATGAAAGTTTGATAATTTTATAAATAAATAAAACGAATAAACATTTTTGTTATCATTCACCACGACTTTTTTATTTCCACCTTCCAACACCGAACAGCTAAAATAATAAATAAATAGTTGAATAATAATACTATGTTTTTTTTTACTAATATTTAACTTATTCTTATAAAAAATAAATAATGAACCAATAACTAATGTTACCAAGAAACAAAAACCCCACGTTGTTAACAGGATTCGAACTCTGATCTCTTTGATCGTGAATCCTACTGATTACCCCAACAGCTATCAACACATGGTAAATAGATGTGAATTTTAGTTATCCAGTGGTAAGAACAGGTCGCTACACAAATAAGGTTTGCTGCGTGTATAATAAAAGAAACGGAAATATATTCTTATGTTTCGTGGAGTGTGACGCGCGACATGCGATTGAGCGAACTCTGTGGCTGTGGTGTGCGTACTGTATTGAGACCACTTACACATACAGACGCACGGACGCTCGACCGTGCGTTCACAGCAATACAATCCTTAGCGTGCCTCTGAACTTATTAACGCTTACTGTACAAAATCAATCAAATAGTTGACATTCAGGGTTATATCATCAACATTATCACAGACATTATTATAGTAAAATTATTGGTGGTTACGTACGTTAAGCATAAATATTATTGAATACCTATTTCCTACTGCCTTCCCGGAATTTATGGAGCTGTGGGTCATGGGCTTGCACCCTGGCTAACATAATAGTATCCGAATATGCTATCTGGGCTAAAAGTATATCCGGATAGTATAGGCTGATATTGCGATCCCCAATTGCTACTCGGAATTTTTACTATCCGAATATTTGCACATAAAACACTTTAATGACTTGATTAAATTGCAAGGCAACAATTTAATATACTAAATTAAAATAATTAGGAACTAGGTACAATTTGGTATAGTTCCAAGGTTATTTTCTTGTCTTTTTAATCGGATTAGCCGTGTGGTATCCGGCAGAGTAGAATAGAACCAACCCATAACACTCACGGGTGTCGTATATGGCGACTAATGTCTGATGCAGAACACCTTGCGCCTCCGTAGTCCAGAGAATGGGCAGCAGCGTTTTCTGTTAGTCTTTCATCACTGCGATCTCCAATCCGCCTGCCAAGCGTGGAGATTACGGCAAATTCCTCCCATCATGGGAAAGGCTTTTGTCCAGCAGTGGACGTTATGGGCTGTTGTAGTTGTGTCGTTGTTGTTATTGTTTAATCGGATGAGTTTTAATGAAACAATTAATTTGTTTTCATAAAAAGAGTCGGATTGATTGATTGGTCGGGCAAAGTTTTATTGGGTTTTTAAATCAGGAATTGCTCAGTAGCAGTCTCGGAGCCTGGATTTGTGCCCAGTTGGTGGCAATAAGCTCGCTCCCTATTACTTAGACTTAAACATAGCTGGCTAAATGTGGGTGTACTATTGGGTATACCTCTGCCTAACCCTACGGGGATTACTGATTGCATGTTTTAGTTTAGGTATTTATGGAAGTTGGCGTCAATAGAATTAGTACGGTGTTTATTCTTACTACCTTTCATTTTCCAATCGCGGGTCAGGTCACTTGGACGCTTGTCTTGGACTATCAGTACACAGGTCCATTATTTCAGCCGAAAGACGTTCACTGTTAGACATATAAGTCCCCGTCCTGAGCTTTTCATATCCAGCAGCTTACCAAGGGATACACAATCACTCAAATACAGAACAACATAGTTGGGAAAAAGGTAGGTTTACTAAAAAAAAATGCTAATTTAACTCAAAATTAATTATAATCAGTTAAATCGCACCCCCCACCGAATAATATGGTAATGTGCTATTACGATAGTTTACGTTTTATTGCATATTCGATATTTATAGCATTGATTACACCTTGTAATTTTTTTTCGTAATTTTTCTATGCATATTTGCAAAAGTACAATAATTCCAATGGTCCCATAATGGACTTAACAATATTATTCCCGAAAAATCTTAACACACTTTTTGCACGAATAGTATCATAACAAGTTGTTACAGATTATGCAATCTTTAACTTTTTCGGTAAGCGACGATTACCATTTTATTCGCGTAAGAAACGCATATCTTGTTCCGCGTAAAGTGTAATACAATTATATTCGTGTATTATTTTAATTCACAGGATTTGGTAATGTTGTTTTACAAAACGTGACAGAGACTTATGAATATCGTAATGTCGTTCACTGTATCATAATAGTTAATATTCTTAAAGCAAGCGGCTTGTGCAATAAAATATTACGATGGTGTCGGTACGTAATGAACGAATACAGTATTTATTCATTTATTATCCATTGTGATTGAAGAGTAAATTTGTTTTCTTTTTTTGTATGGCATCTCGCAGTTCAACCTAGGAGGTTGTCGTCATGCCTCCAGCCAGGGCAAAAGACTTACAAACTAAGCGACTTCACTTAGGGCGTCGCTGGGGGAGGAAAGCAATCGGACAGGCTGGATCTAAATGGTATCATTATTTAGGGGTTGATTTTGAACTACAAGCTCAGGCACGTGGGCTGGCTCGAGCAAGGCTCGGGGAGGGCAGGGATCGGGACGTTGCGACGCGACGATCCTAGATGACGAGGACAGAATGACGGCTGTTTGCGTCTGTGCTTCTTGAGCGTGCTAGTTTCCCTACTGCTGGCCTGGTGATAGCGTCATCGGGGGTGCTCGTATCGGGCGGCCGATGCGCTTAGAGGATTACGTTATCTTATGGCAGAATCGAAAAAGAGCTTAGAAAAGCGTTTCATAAAGTGAAGGATAGTGGGCATTCTAAGCCTATGCGTAGAGTCTACGCATAGGCTTAGAATGCCCACTATCCACATCCGCAATGACCTAATGGTCTACGCCGTAGACCATTAGGTCATTGCGGACATTGTAAGGGGCTCCCGTGACTTTGCATGAGAACCGGTTCTGAAGTCCTTGAATCCTATAGATATATCTAGCCTTGGTATACAGTACAAACACAACACCAGCGTATGTCATGATGGGACGGATCACCGCGGTATAGAGGCGAAACTTGCACCTGAGAGACAACTTACTAACAGGAAATGGAGCCTACCCATAGCAAAGGCGACACAGACACGAGCTGCACTGATATGCGGCCCGAAGGACAGATGGTCGTCGAGTACAACTCCTAGATATCTGGCTTGCTTCTCCCAAGTGATAGGCTTACCGCACAGAGTGATTGGGCTGAGGGAGTTGGAATTAAAACGTGGTTTAAAATAAAGAACCGCTTGAGTCTTATCGGGGTTAACCTTACTTCTCCACTTCCGAATCCAAGCATCTAAGACGTCGGCTGAGGTTTGTAGGTTTTTGGCCATAGCGTTCTTATAACGACCAGTGTAATAGATGCGTGTCGTCCGCGAACAGGGCTAACTGAGCCCTTTTTGATTCGACAGCACGGAACAAAGTAGCAGCTTGAATATAAGCGGGGAGATGGTGGGTCGAATAGGGTGACCCCTCAACCCATTCGAGGTGAGGAGAGAGCTTCCCTGCTATCGCAATAGCGGAAGGTGCGATCCGACTGAGAGTCTCGTAGGATGAGCACGAGACGGTCTGGCACTCCTAGTTGGTACAGCTTGTATAATAAGCCGTTGTGGCAGACTTTGTCGATGGTTTTTGCTATGTCGAAGAAACACCCGCCCGTCATCGCTCCAGCGCTCAAATACTCGACGATGCTGTGGACTTATTGGATGCACGAGTGTTCGGTCCTGAAGCAGAATTGCTCGTCGAAAATGAGACTCTTAGCCTCGGCATAGTCTTTATGTCGCTTATAAATAAAGGCAAAAACCCACAGCTGCGCATGGAGAGGCAACGCACGTGTTAAGCTTCGCTTTGCAAGAAAATGTATGTGAATATGTCCACTGTAAGCCACGGACACGCTCTACATGACTTGACGTCATTAGTACATGCGTAGTTTGTTCAAATAAGGTGCTCAAATAGCTCTACGCTGTCAATGGCGCTGTGCATGCGGTACACACTATACACGAATATTTACCCACGGCCATACCGCAGTAGGCCACGCACGCTACAGTTGTACATTGTCGTGGGCGTATAGTATATACTGCAGTTGATACGTAGACCCACGTTATCAAACAAATGAATCCACGCAGCTAAAATGCACCGCGTGCCCGTGCACAGCGTGTACCGCGGCGGGTTTGCGCCTGTCTCTTTAATTCCGAACGCATACAGAAGACTGATAAGCTGGTAGCTACATGCTTCCGCCTTGGGTTTACCGGGTTTGCGGATAGGTACTGGTAACAGTGGCCTCTTTCCGTACCTGGGGGAAGAATTTTTTTCTCAAGGCGCCATTGAAGATGGCTGCTATTGACACTATTAACTTGGCGGGGAGGAGTTTGGGCACCTGGAGGAGGTGATTCCATCAGAACTGGGTGCTTTCCGCGGCTAAAACCTTTTTATGATGTCATGTACTTCGTCGGGTGTGACTGGAGGCACAGGGTCATTGGGGTCTTTTACGGGAGTGAGAGAGAGAGAGAGATCTACGTTTGACATCGGCATTCACTATGGCGATGTGACGTTTGTGTACTGGTTGAGAGCTGGGAGAGCACTGAGACTCCAGGCTGTCGAATGCGGCGCTCGGGGCGGATAACAAGAAACATCGAAGCCTCGACGGTGGCATGCATCTTTCTTTGCATTTGCGAGAAAGCTTAGTGGGTGGGCTCGAGTTTTTGAGCGCCTTATCCCATCGAGTGTAAGGATGTCGCTTATGCGCTTCCTTACAACACGCTCTTTAAGTTGCGCATGTGAGCCTTGTAAGCATCCCTGGGCAAGTGGTCGTAGGCACGGATGGCTGCGTTCTTCTCGTTTATCAGTTCACGTACGTCAGCGCGTAGTCTCCATAACTTCATAACTTTTCACAAATCCGCAATTATGTACCTATATAATACTCGTATGTATCGTCAATCGATTTGTTTGCAAGGCGCTTATCGACAATTAGTACTATCTTGTCTAAAAGCTGTATTGTTTCTGATGAATTTGCTGAATTGAGGTTGCGCCTGCTTTCCTGCCTGTGCAGGTACTTAATTTGTGGAGGCTTCTCATTTATTGCTTCATTATAAATTTTTGTATTGTTTGCTAGGCATCCAACCACAATAAAATATAAATTATCCAGCATTATTATCAACTTTCTCTAATATTGCTAAGCTAATGGGAAATCAAACAATAAGTTTTTACTGTTTTATTTAATAAAACATGATATTTGCAACATTATATTACTGTTAATCTTTTGACACTACATTTCGACGAATATTATTGTCATGTTATTTTACTGTATACACTATCGCTTGGATAATATCGTAATATTATATTGCCGGCAGGCTTTTCGGTACCAATTTCAACGAATAATACCGTAATGCATTATTACTAACAACGATATCGTTGAGGTTACACGCGAATAATATCGTAATGATGTGTTGCCTACAATTGTTTTGTCCTACAATATCAGTAACATTATTTTCGTCAATAACTTTCTTTTGTTATACTATTGCAAAAAAAAATGCATACAGTAAAACAGACTGCAAAAAATTAGCTTTGTTTTGATGTATAAATGGTTATCGTAGGATTCACCCATGCTGAGATATATGCATAAAACAGTTTTTTATTTTTCCTGTAAAATTTAGAATTGTCGATTACCGGTTTATTCGGTGGGGGGTGCGAAATGCATACAATATACAACGATTAGATGTTAAGAAACTAAATGGCGAAGATTACATTTCCAAACATCTTAACAAAAATATGTGTTTTTGCAAAAACTACTTTAAAACCTTCACATAAAGTTTAGCTTGCGTTACAACTTCAAACAATTTTACACGATCATGACTATTTCAGTAGAGACTATTTCATTTTGAAAATTACTTAAGTTACACTTTCTCGCTGATATTCTTTATGTGATGAAAAATACGGACTTGAGTGGAATTAATACTTAATTTATAAGTACGATACGTTCTATTCAATCAATTGTGGATTAATTACATTTTGTAATAATAAACATTGTACATTAATTGTAAGTAATTTAAATATTAGGCTGTTTAACGGCTTCATACCTTTGCCTCTCCTTCAACCTGGCAAGAAGAGAGCGCGAAAAAAAAGAAAATTAAAATCATAGTTTCTTTGTTCGTGACAAAAATATTTTACGTTAGGTATATTTTATTTAAATAACAAAAATACTTTAAATTTAGGGAGTCCCGTGTTGACCGCCGTCACAAACGGTCGCGTTGAGAGATGCGCTTGCACATCTGGTACGAAAAAATAGTAGATTGTATCTTAAGGGAGCAAAATAATATTTTTACGGCGAGGGCGCTTTTTTGAATCCAGAGCAAACTGAGGGATTCTAGAGTAGAATCCCGAGCGTAGCGAGGGATTCTTTAATAGAATCCTGAACGTAGCGAGGGATTCAAAGTACGTCGCCCGAGCCAAAAATATATTTTGCGCCCGAGTGATACACTCTACTTTTCATCACCCACTATGAGAAAATAAAAGGCGCTTCATAATTTTAACCGACTTCAAAAAGGAGGAGGTAATTCGACTGTTTTTTTATGTATTTACACCGATTACGCTGATATTTATGAGCCGATTGACGTGATCATTCTTTAGTTTGATGCAAAATAGTTGCCATTTGGTCCTATAAAAATTTAACGTAGTTTGGCCCAGTAGTTTTCATTTTATGAACATTTTTACTTCAGTCGTGTGGTCTAATTTCAACATGTAAAATAAATGCATATCTAATATTTGGATAGGATATTACAACTAAAAATGGAAAAATAAAAAAACTTTTTTGCAAAAAATAAAAGCGACTTCACAAAACACAAAAACGTTAAAAATAACTTTAGCTTCAGATGTCGGTAACAAAAAAAAACTAAATGAATCAAACAAAGATCACCGACTTATGAAGATCTAAAGTTATTTTTCACTTTATTGTGTTTTTTATTCACTGTCACTTGAAGAACTCATTTTTCAAAACAAAACCATGAATTTCTAACAATTCATGAAAATTGACGAAAACGCGGTCTGTAGTTCGCGCGTTTTTAATTTGATTTCTTTTTTTATTCAGTCAGCGTGGCGTATGGCGGGCGGCGCGACTAGGGCGTCGTACCAGCCAGTCTTTATTCAAACAATATTTGCGTTCGATTTCTTTCGGCGCTGAACACTAAGATGTTCCAAATTCAAAAAGAATTTTCACTTTTTGAATTTGGAACATCTATAAAGAGGATTAAAAACTCATTACTGCCCGCTAAAAGTTTCTTATAGAAAACACCACCTTTGGGTGCACTTTGTCGTGTGTAAAAAAAGACTAGTCGATTGTTATTGAGAGTTGAGACACACGATTAGTTTATTTAAGTATGAAATGCGATTATCAAATAAAAGGTTCTTCAAGCTCTCGGCTTTCAGCATCCAACTATTAGTTCAAGGACCTCTTGCTTTAGAAACCCATGGGAGGTTTATTTGGAATAAAACTAAGTTTAACTTAAAAGTGCAAACACTATATTGTTTTTCAAAAATAACAAACTAAAACATTAAGGATTGGGTAGAACCTAGCATCTTAAAATTAGACAGTCCAAGTAGGAACGAGGCAACGGTGCCTACGGAATATGTCGCGCACTGACTCTACACTACTGGCCAGATAATAAAGAAATAAAATGACTTACTCATGGTACCATGAACGCACACTTCCCATCACGTATTGCTACCGAAGCAATAGTTGGTTCCCCACGAAGATGGTAAACCGGACGTTCACCGGGGCACTGCTCGACAGTGTCCCTTGAAGACCGGGCACGTAGAGGATACTGGAGGACCCCTCCAACACACCTAATGAAGGTGCGCGGAAGCTGGCGCGGGATGCCGGAGGCGAAGTTAAGCAGGAAACACGGTCAGTAGTCCTTGGGATCGTCTACCACACAGGGTTGGTGGCAGACACTAGCGCTGGTGCGAAGCCCTACGGACGTAGTACTTCCACATGAAGCTGGTCAGATGACACGACGAGCCGAAGGTGATCAAAGACTCTTCAGTTTATCCTTGAGGCGATGGTGCAGTTAAAAATACATCATCGGAGATGCGCACGTAAACAGATAATGTTGTAACGGCGTTGAAGTCCTCTTGGAATCGTTCATTAGTTACGGAACTACAGTGAACACAGACCGCCGTTGACTGTCCTACGAGGAATCACTGAGACACAAATACCTAGCTTTACAGGTTCATGTTGCTAACACTGATTCTAAGTTATTACAATGGCCTGGACCGAAGTCCAGCACGAAAATAAAAGAAAAGAGAACCTCGCGCACGTGGCGCGTACTAGGTTAACCTTTTCACATGACGTGTACTTTTGAACTGTCAAAATACGTGAGCCTGAGGAACGCGGGCAGCGTGCCCCGCTGTTGGACTCAGACTGACAACCCAAAATCGATAAAATCTATACATTAAAATTCGTTCCACGTAGAATGATTACATATGAAATATATCTATTATTTTTTCTATCTCTAAATTTAGAACAGTACATAATACTTATTACGTTACAGCATCCCATAAACGAACATGATTTAATTGTTCGCGATAGTATAATTTTCGAAAAAGAGACTGATGATTATGTGCGGCTACATAATCACTAACGTCATGACCTATAACTTTGACAGCTGCATGAAACGAAACGCACTAAGTATGCCTAATAAATGTTATGGTTATAATTAAACAAAAGTTTTAATAAATCCAAAAACTATTGTCATATTTGAAAAGATCGTTTTACGAGCATTCTAAAAAGTGGCTATATGTTCCAAATCCGTACAGTAGTTACTGAGTAATTTGCATGCCAATATTGCCGGTTTTGTAAAGTGTTCCTACGCTATTATGAGATAAATACAGCATCCCATTTCAAAGCAGATGCTGTTTCTGATCACTTAATACATTGATGTCCTATACACGATGATGGTTATTCTTTTCCAATTGTAATTCATGTTCATGGGTTTCATTGTAAAATAAATAACCTCAAAATGTTGTCGTCTAACATTAATTGAATTGTTGGGAAACAAGTAGCAGGTTATGAAATGTATCTGCTACAATACCCCCCTTCGCGGAAAAAGGCTAACCCAGTTAGCCGACACAGCCGGTCCAACCGAGGAAAAAAATAATAATTTATTTTACAGTTGGTACTTGTAAAGTTTTTCTTAATTTTTCTGTTCTACCCTGGATCCTAACTAAAAGTATGAGCTTACTATACTATTGACATACTAGCCATCAACCTACCGAGCATTTGTTGTTGGTTAGCTATGTACTATTGTCTTATGACCTGTTGACTTATATACTATTGATCATTAATCTATTGACTAATTTACTTTTCACTTATTAACTATTGACTTATTAACTATTGTCTTATTAGCTATTGACCATGGCCTATCAACTACTAGTGTATTCTACTAACTAATATGTAATATTACCTAATACCAACTAGACTAACTGGACTACTTTCAATATTGATTTGTAAGTGTCTCCTATTATCAAATAATTCTATCATCTAAGTTGCTAAGCAAATAATTATTGTTTACAAAATTATAGTAACCACAGTACTGGTCTAGAAACAGTACTGGATAACTTTCTGTATGTCACTGGAATGACAACCAATGCAGTTTATGAATATGAGTCGTCACCCAATTCAAAGCGAACAAATTGTAAATGAGTTTGAGAGTTAACTCAATAGTAAAAAAACTTATTTTCAATTGTTTTGAAAAAAGTACTGATCCGATTTTGAAAAAATAAACGGGATCAGGGCCGTCGAGTGCCACTGATACTGGAACAATTCAGTTTAGTGATGCAAATAGTGAGTTCAAAAGATTTTTTTTTTTTTTTTTTTTGTCTAAAAAAATATGTGCATGTGTAATCATTTTCAACCTCTCACAAAATAATGCTTAATTAACAACACCCTTTATGGCACTTTTATTATGTCCTTGACATGATACTTCCCTATATTTTTTGTGTCTATTTCCTCTAATTGGTAAACAACATCAGATAGTTTATCAACTACTTTACATTTGACAAATCTCGGTGCTAATTTAGCTGAGAAAAACTTTGCTGCGTTTGACTGTACAAAGTTACGCCTCCACACGATGTCACCAACACTTAGCCTGAGTTCACGGCGACGTAGGTTATATCTATTAGCGTTCTGTTTGTACGCTTTGGTCAATGTACAGCTTACACGTTGGAAAATATCTGCAAGTTCATTTAAGGAATCGGCTTTTTCGTTCCTATTTGCGAGCTGAATATCATCAATTGAATCTGGTGCATTGCCCCTCAAGGTATGCAATGCACCGTCCGAGATGATTTCACGGCCTCTGGCCAAAAAATATGGTGTGTGTCCTGTAGCAAGATTTATAGTGGTGTTCATAGATAGCTGAATTTGAGGAAGGTACCTAGACCAATTCCTCTGATCCTCCTCCACTAACATAGCTAAGCAAGTTTGAACAGTTTGATTGTAACGTTCAACAGTGTTTGATTGTGGTGCATAATATGCGTTATAGAAAATTTTTGGTATTGAATATTTTATGCAAAAATTCTTGAATTCTTTACTTTGAAAAATCGTGGCGTTGTCACATATAATAACGCATGGTGTGCCCTCTTTCAATAATATTTCTGATTCTATGAATGATGTTACTGTCTTTGTGGTTGCTGTTCTAAGGGGATGGAGCCAACAATATTTTGTGAAAACATCTACTATTGACAGAATATAAACATGTCCAGAATATGATTTGGCAAAGGGACCTATTGTGTCTATGGAGAGTGTATGCATCGGACGATCTACCTGTTTCTGGTTTGTCATGTGTCCGTGTGGTATATTGTTGGAGTGTTTGTATGCTTTACACTTTTCACAGTTAGACACATAACTCTTAACGTCTGTATTCATACCTTTCCAGAAATAGTTTTCTTTAATTTTGGCTAGAGTTTTAAATATTCCTGGATGTATTGCGCTTAATTCATGATTTTCCTTTATACATTCCTGTACTATATCATGAGGTAGAACTATTTTCCATGAATTTTCGTCTTGTAACTGTGATGTGGGTTTACTAAATCTATACAATATGTTTTCTTTTATTTGATAGTTTTTATGAAATATTGGATTTGATTGTACTATAACAGTCAGAAGTCGACTGCCAATCTCGCAACACAATGGCTAAGCAATATTAGTTGTACTTATGACCTTCTTCTATAAGAACGTTTGACAACACTTACACATTAGCAACTTGTTGCCCGCTTAAGATTGTTATTACAAATTTCAATGAGTTGTGTAAGTGATACGGTGGCCAAATTGGTTAGCACTGCGCCTCGCATGGCGAGTGTTCGGGTTCGAGTCTCACATCAAACATGAAAAAATTTTTTTAAGTATTACATGTGAAATATAAATGCCGAGTTGTTAACAAAATATAATGTTAAAATATATTCCACAACTAAACGAAGATTCTTTCGTTTTACAATAATTTTCAATCTTAGCGTCGTTATTAAAATATGAGGGTAGATTTGAAACAAAGTGATAAGTTCACTTTGTTTCAAATCTACCTGCATATTTTAACTACTTTACTAGTTCACATAAATTATTCCACTATTCGCTGTTGTCGGTTGGTGAACATAGTTACGAGCGTTTGTGTTATCTTGCTGTTGCTATTTTAGTATTCTTCTGAATTCAATATGCAGGCTAATATTAGAATTGAAGCTAAGGCAAATATTGTGGCCCTATATTCGACTGGCCTTAATATATCTCAAATATCGAATGAAACCGGTTTATGCGTAAGTTTATTTTTTTTAAATTTTATGTGATGATACCTACAAAATATAATGGTAGACCTAAATCGCTTGTTGCAATTGTGTAATATAGACTTTTTTTTTAGAGAGAGACTGTTAGGCGCTGGGTGAAGAGGTTTGAGGAAGAAGGTAGCCTGAAGAGTCGTGAGAGGAGCGGAAGACCACCTCTTATTAGCCAGCCTCAGCGACGTTATATGGTAGCTGAATATGAGACGAATGGTTTCATCCCAACAACTCGTTTTGCCGATGAGTTCGGCAGAATCAGTGTGAATATGTGGGGGTGGATAAGTGCTCAAGGGCCCGGTGAATTAAGTTTTATATCGACGCGAGCCAACAGTGCCAACTATGTGGAAGTGCTGAATGATGTAATGTTGCCTACGGTGCGTAATATCTACCCCGCAGAAGACTTAGAAGAGATAAGTTTTGTGCAAGACAATTGTCCTATTCACCGTGCCAGCATTGTTCGCGAATGGTTTAGCAATCATCCGGAAATTAAAGTTATTCCTTGGCCAGCTCGGTCCCCTGACTTAAACCCTATAGAAAATGTATGGGGTTTAATGGTGCAAAGATGGGAAGCTCGGGACGAGAGATGCCCTGAGCTACTCAAATCCCATTGCATGCAATTATGGGATAGTTTGCGTGGCACAAATGTCTGTGCAAATGTTGTGGCGTCTATGCGTCGACGTCTCATTAGCTGTATCGAGGCTAACGGAGGTCATACGAAATATTAAAAATCCTAAACAGGTAGGGTAATTTTATGTCAGGGGCCATAGTGACCGTAACTTAAACAAATTAGTATTTATATTATTGTAAAATTGAGGTTAAGTTTCAATCCTCTTTTCATTGAGAAAATGAATAGTTAAATTTAACCTCTTAAATGATCTCAGAATTTTCATAATATCTATATTATGTAACCTTAAATATGATTTTTAACATTCTATACTACAATAATAACATAAGTAAGTGTAAAGGACTTCTTTTATAAAAAAAATAATAATATTACTTGTTTGTTTCATTTATTATCATTATTGTAATAATAAATTACCTTTATAATATATTTATTATAATATCTATTTGTTCAAAATAACTTACAAAAATAAATTATTAAACATAATTAAATAAAACATAAAAAACCGGTCCATCTTGGATTCGAACTCACATCTATCCCGATCACACTAGCCTCGTTACCGATCTAGCTAATGTTAACTTACGCAAACTTGTCAAAATTTTGCATTACTATGAAAAAAATTATCAGACGGTGATAAAAAGAAGTTACTGATATTGTCATCCTTGTCTAACATTGACCACATCTATATTATTACTCGTAGCGATGCTACACGACATGTTAATTTGTTAGCGTTGGAACATCACTCACACGGATAAATATGCGTATGTGTGTATAGGCGCCGGAGCCCGTATAGCGCAAACGATAATGTGCATTGCGGTGGAAGTGGAATTTTGACCTTTGACTGTACATTTTTAAATAAGTTATTTTACCATTCATAATTTGAGTTTATTCCCCCTGAAAATGTTACTGCATTGAGTTCTGCTCTTGATAACACGTCGGGTACTACGTGCAGAACACCTTTCCTATGACGGATTTCAAAGTCAAAACAAGCTAGTTGCATTGCCCAACGCGCTAAACGACCGGATGGGTTGTTTAATGTTTTTAACCACTTAAGACACATATGATCTGTTACTAAAATGAAATGGCCACAATCAATGTAAGGTCTAAAATGTATGACTGAATCAACTACAGCCAATAGCTCACGCTCGGTTGTGCTATAATTTCGTTCTGTTTTTGAGAGTAAACGGGAGTGAAATGCTACGGGATGTTCTATACCGTCTACTTCTTGTACGAGAACACTTCCAATTCCGACTGATGATGCATCTGTATGAATCTGAAATGGTATTGAAAAATCAGGACAAGCTAATACTGGTGCTTGAGTGAGTGCTTCTTTAAGTGCTATGAAAGACCCTTCTGCTTCACTACACCATGCTATTGCCTCTTTTCCTTTTCTTTTACCGATTAATGCCGTCATTGGTGCAATTATTGTTGAGAAGTTATTAACAAATCTCCTGTAATATGAACATAAACCTATAAAAGCACGTAATTGTCTAGCTGTAGTTGGTCTAGGGAAGTTTCTAATACAGTCCAATTTTTTTGGATCTGTTTGCAGACCTTTTGAACTTACTACATATCCTAGGTAATTTAGCTCATCTTTGCAAAATTCACATTTATTAAAATTTATTGTCAACCCTGCTTTGCTTAAAGTTTCTATAACATCATCTAATATATCAATATGCTCTTCAAATGTAGTGGTAGCTACCAAGAGATCGTCACAATATCCGAAAATTTTTTCACCATACCTATGTTGAAATAGTGAGTCGATCAAACGTTGCATATCACAACCAGCGTTACATAAACCAAAGGGCATTCTTTTGAATTCAAAAAGTCCCTTGTTAGGTACTACAAATGCGGTTTTCTGACAAGAAGTGCCGTTTCCATCTAAATTATCTGAATCACAAAGTGGTAGCTGGCTGCCGGTATGCAGCTGATAAATCTATTGATGATAAATAACGAGCTCCTTTAAGGTTATCCAATATTGATGATATATATGGCAACGGATAGGAGTCTTTAAGAGTGACATCATTCAGTTTTCTAGCGTCTAAACAAAATCTGAGTGAACCATCTTTCTTTGGTGTCATAACAACTGGATTAGACCAAGGTGATTTTGATGGAGCAATTACGCCCAGTTCTAACATCCTATCAACTTCATCATTCAGTGCCTGCAGTTTCACTGGTGATAAAGGGTAGTATTTTTGTTTTATTGGTGTTCCCGTTGTTACAATCCTATGTTCAATTATATCGGTTTTACCTAAACCTTTCTCTTCGGTACTAATTGTTTTAAATTTTGAAATATTTTTTTCTAATTCTATATATTCTAATGGTGAAAGTTCACCTTTGGACATTATACCGCACAACTCATTTGAAGTTTGTGGGTGGTTATCGTCAGTTTTATCCACTAGCTGTATGCTGTCAAAATAAAAATAATTTAAAATTCCAAATTGATGTACGAAGTCCATGCCTAGTATGAAGTTATCTGATATTTCTGGTATAACCATAAATGTTATTTCGCTCCTTTTATTTTTAAAAGTAATTGGTAATGACATTACTCCTATTGTTTCTACTTGAGAACCGTTGGCACATTTTGCGCTCCAGGTAGTTGTTTCTTTTTTAAATCCTATATCTATTAGTTGTTTATGGTATCCATTACCTATAACTGAGAGATTCGCACCTGTATCTAAAAGTCCACTGTATGTTTTGTTTTTAATTTGGAATTCTACAAAAATTCTGTTGTCCATTTTTCCACATGATATACCAGGAGTCACCGTTCCTAAGTGTTGTTTACTAGAGCACGAACTAGTCACTCCTGGACCATCTAGTTTTTTGAATTCGATTTTTGAACAGGGTGGGCGTCTGTGGGTGGGTTACACTTAGAACAACGCGAGGTGAGTACCCCCTTTGCTCCACACTTAAAACATACAATGCCTGGTACTGATCTGCATTGTTTGTATGAATGTCCGGTTTTTTTACATTTTCTACATTTGTAATGGTTGGATTTTCAGTTTTCTTATACTGAGTGTTAACAACTGTAACTTGTTTCTGGCCCTTATTAGGTTTTGAGACTGAGTTACATGGTGTGGAAACCGCATATGCTTCGTAACGCTTGCCTAGTGAAATTAATCTGTCAATGGTCTGTATGTCATTGACAGCTAAAAGTTGTGCATAGGTTGGTAATAAATTATGTTTTACAATCTCTATTAGGGTTGCTTCTGATAATGGTGCAGTTAGTCTTGAATTTAAGGTTTGCATATCTAGCACATAAATATGCAATGGTTGTCCTAGGCTTTGCTTATGATCCCTAATTTGTTTCTCTAAGATGAAATCATTGTCAAAGGATGAGAAGAATGTTCTGAATTTATTTTGCAAATCTTCCAAGGTGACTACTGTGTCTCTAATTTGTCTGTAATAATCTAGTGCTTTTACGCCTAAGAAATCTGAAAAACATTTGACGATTTTATATTCTGGTATGTCTCTAGTGCGCATGCAGTCATCAATCCGCAAGAAAAAATCCACTATACTTGATTCTCCGGTGAACTTTAAATTCCATGACCTGAAATTGTCATCGCGTACTACATAAGTTACGAGGTTTGAGTGGTCTGCTGTTACTGACTGACTATGTGAAGGTTGGTAAATATGTTTCGTGTCATGGGATGCGGCTGACATTGGTGGCTGAGCTACTTTACGTCTACGTGCTACATTATGCGAGACATCATCTGTATCTGATTCATCGGGCTTGTGCGCCGTATCTTCTGTATCAAGAAACTGTTCTAATGGATCTGCCATTGTGACAACTCTATTCTAAATTAAAAGTTAGTAACTAAACAGTGCCTGCATATGGCGTTGTGATTCAAATCCTTGGCTATTGTGATTAACGACAAAAAACTTACCATTGCAAGTACACAAATATTCTCAGAAATTAGTGTTTGCAACTGGTATTTACTTGACACAAGCAAGGAATGTTGCTTCACCCAATACTACGCTGACAAAAATGCTGACATGCATTCACCATTCAGGTACCCCACGATATGCTATGTGATTTTCCACACAAGCTCTAAAACGTTTACATGCAAAATATGTTGGAGAATGTTAATCTATCATAGGTAAACTGCATAAAAAAAATTCAGTCATATTCCAAACAAATCCCATAGATTATGAATTTATTAAATGTTCGGGCGCCATTGTCGAGTGTAAAAAAAGACTAGTCGATTGTTATTGAGAGTTGAGACACACGATTAGTTTATTTAAGTATGAAATGCGATTATCAAATAAAAGGTTCTTCAAGCTCTCGGCTTTCAGCATCCAACTATTAGTTCAAGGACCTCTTGCTTTAGAAACCCATGGGAGGTTTATTTGGAATAAAACTAAGTTTAACTTAAAAGTGCAAACACTATATTGTTTTTCAAAAATAACAAACTAAAACATTAAGGATTGGGTAGAACCTAGCATCTTAAAATTAGACAGTCCAAGTAGGAACGAGGCAACGGTGCCTACGGAATATGTCGCGCACTGACTCTACACTACTGGCCAGATAATAAAGAAATAAAATGACTTACTCATGGTACCATAAATATAAATAAATAAATATTGCTGGACATTACACACAGCGCCATCTAATGCCACACTAAGCAACGAGGCTTGTGTCGTGGACACCAGATAGTTGATATACTACATAGATACTTTTTGTTTGTAAATACATACTTTTTATACATATAAACATCCATGACTCGGAAACAAATGTCCATGCTCATCACACAAACATTTGCTCCGACCGGGATTCGAACCCGGGACCCTAAGAACGTAAAGCAGCCTCACTACCGCTGCGCCAATCACGTCGCGCGTACCATGAACGCACACTTCCCATCACGTATTGCTACCGAAGCAATAGTTGGTTCCCCACGAAGATGGTAAACCGGACGTTCACCGGGGCACTGCTCGACAGTGTCCCTTGAAGACCGGGCACGTAGAGGATACTGGAGGACCCCTCCAACACACCTAATGAAGGTGCGCGGAAGCTGGCGCGGGATGCCGGAGGCGAAGTTAAGCAGGAAACACGGTCAGTAGTCCTTGGGATCGTCTACCACACAGGGTTGGTGGCAGACACTAGCGCTGGTGCGAAGCCCTACGGACGTAGTACTTCCACATGAAGCTGGTCAGATGACACGACGAGCCGAAGGTGATCAAAGACTCTTCAGTTTGTCCTTGAGGCGATGGTGCAGTTAAAAATACATCATCGGAGATGCGCACGTAAACAGATAATGTTGTAACGGCGTTGAAGTCCTCTTGGAATCGTTCATTAGTTACGGAACTACAGTGAACACAGACCGCCGTTGACTGTCCTACGAGGAATCACTGAGACACAAATACCTAGCTTTACAGGTTCATGTTGCTAACACTGATTCTAAGTTATTACAATGGCCTGGACCGAAGTCCAGCACGAAAATAAAAGAAAAGAGAACCTCGCGCACGTGGCGCGTACTAGGTTAACCTTTTCACATGACGTGTACTTTTGAACTGTCAAAATACGTGAGCCTGAGGAACGCGGGCAGCGTGCCCCGCTGTTGGACTCAGACTGACAACCCAAAATCGATAAAATCTATACATTAAAATTCGTTCCACGTAGAATGATTACATATGAAATATATCTATTATTTTTTCTATCTCTAAATTTAGAACAGTACATAATACTTATTACGTTACAGCATCCCATAAACGAACATGATTTAATTGTTCGCGATAGTATAATTTTCGAAAAAGAGACTGATGATTATGTGCGGCTACATAATCACTAACGTCATGACCTATAACTTTGACAGCTGCATGAAACGAAACGCACTAAGTATGCCTAATAAATGTTATGGTTATAATTAAACAAAAGTTTTAATAAATCCAAAAACTATTGTCATATTTGAAAAGATCGTTTTACGAGCATTCTAAAAAGTGGCTATATGTTCCAAATTCGTACAGTAGTTACTGAGTAATTTGCATGCCAATATTGCCGGTTTTGTAAAGTGTTCCTACGCTATTATGAGATAAATACAGCATCCCATTTCAAAGCAGATGCTGTTTCTGATCACTTAATACATTGATGTCCTATACACGATGATGGTTATTCTTTTCCAATTGTAATTCATGTTCATGGGTTTCATTGTAAAATAAATAACCTCAAAATGTTGTCGTCTAACATTAATTGAATTGTTGGGAAACAAGTAGCAGGTTATGAAATGTATCTGCTACAACTTAAAGGCGAACCAAGTCGTCCTTTTCGAATAGATGGGATGAAAAAAGTATTGTTCTTCGCCCCGGCCGACGCCGGCCAAGAGCCAGTGCTAGAGTTTGTTCGGTGTGCCATTACTTAAATATTTTATGTAGATACTGTATTGCTAGTATTTTTTTTTTTCTGAGGGGGTACGCAGATGTGTACAATACACCCAGATTTCGACAGTTAGGTATGTTAAGTTAGCGCGTTCGTGTTCCGCGCGCGCCTCAAAGTGATGTCAGCAAAAGGGACTGTTCTAAAGAGATACTGCGGCCCTGGAACGCAAAGGGCTAAGAAGGAACATGGATGGGTTTTACTCAGAAAAATTCTGACACTACCTTCCGCTCCGCCGAGAGCGGGAGGGGTAATTTGATGATTTCCCATCCGAATAAAAAGGTATGTGAAGTTCCATAACTTCCATATATTGGGGATACGCCTATTATCATGACATGTGTTGTTAACAATTTGACAATAAATTCATGGAACAACACCACAACAACAACTAAACGACAACGACAACTAAAAATGGAAAAATAAAAAACTTTTTAACAAAAAATAAAACCGACTTCAAAAAACACAAAAAAGTGAAAAATAACTTTAGCTTCAGAAGTCGGTGACAAAAAAAGTAAATCAATCAAACAAAGGTCACCGACTTCTGAAGCTAAAGTTATTTTTCACTTTTTTGTGTTTTTTGAAGCCGGTTTTATTTTTTGTTAAAAAGTTTTTTTTCAAAATCACCTTAAATCTCTAAGAGTAACTCCAGCTTTAATTCCACTTTTCTCTTAATGGAAGATGCACATCGTAAAATGCTGGCTGAGCTGCCAAAAAAAGGGTTTTTATCGGTGTAAAAAAACCCTTTTTTTGGCAACATGAAGTCAGATGCAGAGTAATGGTAACAAAAACCGATCAAAGTTAGGTGAAAAATGAGCGATTTTTAAAAAAACATACAGGGTGTAAACAACCTCATCACGAAGCCGTCAACCAAGCATTCTGTACATCAAACTATGTAACTTTACGCAAAAATGATTTCTGGGAAACGACTTTTTTTTGGGGTGTCTCAATCATGTTTTGTGGTGGAACTCAATGCAACGCACTCAAAACATTGTGTTGATGGATGGATTGAATAGTACGGGGGTCGTGGAGGTGTTTGAAGTAAAAATCTTACATTAAAAACTTGCCTAAAAGTTGGAACTTCGACCCCCAATATCTACGTAACTAGAAGGTTCCCCGGTATGGTGTAGGTAGAAAAAAAAAATATCGCATTGCTGGAGGGGAGAAGAAGTGCCTTACGGCTTCGTTAAGAGGTTTTTTACGGGGGCAAAAAACCTCTTAAGGTGTCCATTCAACCCTCTAGAAAGGGGTTTCTAGAGGGTTGAATGGACACCTACGATAAATCGTTTACTAAGTATTCAGTACATCATTCTGAACCCTGGGACCATATAGATATTTTGTCGGTTATTAAAAATAACAGTTGATTCCTACAAAAAAATAAAACCGACTTGAAAAACACAAAAAAAAAGGAAAAATTATTGTAACTTTAGAAGTCAGTGACTTTTTTAACCGACTTCAAAAAAGGCGGAGGTTATATGTTCGTGTGTATGTATTTTTTTTTTATGTATGTTACCTGATTTATCTCCCATTTGTGGACCGATTTTCAAAATTCTTCTTTCATTTGATAGAATACACTCCTGAGGTGGTCCCATTTTAATTTGGTGAAGATCTGATGCTGACCTTCGGAGATATACAATGGAACTCTTCAAAAAGAGACGGCAAATCTGTTGTGATAGCTTCAATCGGTTGGATGTTTATTGTTTATACAATATCATGACAGAACATCACGCTTGTATGCTCTGAGGGGGTACGCAGAAGTGTACAATACACCCAGATTTCGACAGCTAGGGCATGTTATGTTCCATTTATTGGGGATAAGCCTATTACCATGACATGTATTGTTAACCATGTACAATGAATGCATAGCAAATATTTGTAAGTATAGGATATTACAACTAAAAATGGAAAAATAAAATAAAACTTTTTTGCCAAAAATAAAACCGACTTCAAAAAAAACAATAAACAAAAAAAAACACAAAAAGAAAAGGACAAAAAAATACACTAAAAGAAAAACAAAAAAAAACACTAAAACAAAACCACAAAAAGTGAAAAATAACTTTACCTTCAGAAGCCGGTGAGAAAAACACCAAATCAATCAAAGGTCAAGTTTCAGAAGTCGGTGACAAAAACACTAAATCAATTAAACAAGGTCACCGACTTCTGAAACTTGACCTTTGATTGATTTGGTGTTTTTCTCACCGGCTTCTGAAGCTAAAGTTATTTTTCACTTTTTTGTGGTTTTGTTTTAGTGTTTTTTTTGTTTGTTTGATTCCGTTTTTTTTGCCACCGACTTCTGAAGCTAAAGTTATTTTTCACTTTTTTATGTTTTTGAAGTAGGTTTTATTTTTTGCAAAAAAGTTTTTTATTTTTAGGGAACTCTTCAATATCATAGACAGCTCAGCAAATCTGTCGCAATTGCAGCAATCACAACCAATTTGCCGTCTATTATTGAAGATTTCCCCTGTATATCTCTGAAAATGTGCATCAGATCTTCACCAAACTTAAACGAGACCACCGCGAAATAATCTTCCAAACAAATAAAGAACCAACAAAATCGGTTCACAATTGGCGAAGATATCGCTGAACATACACAAAAAAAGACGAATTGATAACCTCCTCCTTTTGGAAGTCGATTAATAAATGCTTAGTTAATATTAATGGTCGCCTAACCAAAACATATGCCAAAATGAATGATCTCCATTGACCCAATTCTCGGTTTCCGATTGAGCTGAAATTTAGCTTACTGGATAATTTAGATGACAATGCATAGTAACCTAAGTAACGCCATTCTAAAACTAATATGGCGGACTCCCAAAGATGGCTGACTAGTTATTTTTTATGAACTTTTTATTTGAACCGTTATATCTGCGCAGACCGTCCCTCGCTGCTAACTTCGGAGCTGCCATAAAGTTTGAACGGAACTATTTACTAGAAGGTTCCCTTTAGGGTCCAGACCATACCTGCCTGGGAACCTACTGGTGACATAAAAAACCTATGGCCTACCCTTAGCCGTTGCATACACCTATAAGCAAAATGTTTTGCCTGTGATACCTACATTGCGCGCTAAAACAAAGAGCTATTTAGAACACCAATAAACAGAAGTCGTTTGCAATATATTTTGCTGATTTTATCCACAGCATACAATACATACATGGTCGTCTATGTGTAGGCCTGATTTACACCCTTTAGTTAAATAAGATGACTGAATTGTAATGCAACTATTAAATAGCCGACAGATAGAGAAAGTATTATCGGTATTAAATACATTCCCTGGACCACTCTGCCAGTGTATTCTATCTTTTTTGGATTAGCTTTTACGAGAAAATATAAATTCTTGATAGACTTGGTTTTCGAGGTTGGATCTGAAAATAAAAAAGTTAAGGAATTTTTGAACTGGGGCCCATAGTTAAAATACACAAAATAAACTCAAACAGACAGGTATACCTCTGCCTAATTCTAATAGCTCATACACATGAGGTCCTGGATTTGACTCGTGGGTCTCCTCCTGCTGGCAAAACCCAAAATGTTATGGGGTTTTGCCATCAGGAATTTTTCAGTAGCAGCCACGGAGTTTGAATTGGTGCCCGGTTGATGGCAATAGGCTCACCCCCTATTATACACACAGACTCTTCACGAAACCGGCAACCAAGCATTTTGTACATCAAACTAAGTAACTCTACGCAAAAATTTTTGATGACTTTTTTTTTGAAGTAAAAAATCACGTTTTTCGGTAGGACTCAATGTAACGTAATGTAAACATTGTGATGATGGTTGGATTGAATAGTACGGGGGTCGTAAAGGTGTTTATTAGTAAAAGCCTTACATTGAAAACATGTATTAAAAAAAAAAAAAAACTTGTGAAAAAGTTGGAACTTTGACCCCTCTCCGTAACTAGAAGGTACGGTCTAGAAAAAAAAAAATATCACGACGTCGCGTCGGGGAGAACAAGTGCCTTTTGGCACACTTTTTAGGACTTATAGTTTACAATAATTAAAAACGAGCATTCAAAATGTCATTCGATTATGATAAAGTACTCACATATTGATAACGTGTTGTTTAATTTCAACAAACGGGTCCTTGTCTTAGTGGCCTCGTTAATTAGTTTCTGTCCCGCAACAAGTACTAAATGGGTACCAGATAGTGAATACATCAGAACAAAAACAGTTTGGAAAGCTGCATAATAAATGTAAGGTTTCTGAAAAAAAAAAACGATGTCAGTTTAAAAAAAATAGAAAAAAAAATACAATTATGATGATATTTACGTTTGTAAGGAATACTTCAAATATTAAGTATGATGAAGTAATGTAATGCAATGACGACAAGCCCAATGAGAATATCATCTGAAACAAACAAACAAAAATGAACCATAAAAACAGGCAGGAAAAATTGAGAATTTGATTTTCTTTCTGGCATTTCCAAAGGGTCGATTATTCCGAAGATAACTGCAACCACAGTTATGAGCTCGTAGCTAAATAATATGAGCCACACCGGTGTATATTGAAGGTTATACCGTGCTTGCCAAGGCCGAACTGTGGATGGGTGACAACCATTACATACCGAGTTTCTTCCGTGCCTCGGAGAGCACGATAAGCCTTTGTTCTCAGCGGTCATTGGTCTTTGAGAGTCGTTATAGGCGTTGTAGTCAGTGGCCCGAAAATCTGACTACCAGTCGTACCGTATTCGGAGTCAGAGACAGTCACTCCATGTAAAATACTGTTATTCAGCTGCACCGGGTTAGACTGGAAGCCGATCCCAATAAAGCTGGGAAAAGGCTAGGCAGATAATGATGGTTTGCAGTTGGTAGAACGTTTACCTGAAAACTGAAGCAAGCTGATAGTTCCTTGCTGCAACCAACTAATAACATGTAGTTGGTGGCCCATTCTTCCATCCTTTCTTCTGTCAGAGGATTATTTACTTCTCTCCTTCCAACACAAATTTCCCTTTCCGGCTCATTATAATATTCTTGAAGATCCGATACATAAAAGTTCAACCGTTTCAATAAACAATGAACCATATTTATGTAAATGTAAAATATAACGTGTTCAATAGAAAAACGTAGTTCGGAAAGTATTTCTGCTGTAAGTAGCACAAGTAAACTCGGGGTAAGGTGCTTCTTTTGAACAAGAATTCTATAAAAGATCCTAATAGGTAAAACACTTACTGCGCATAAGCACAAAACTGCAGTTGTGATGATAAAAAAGTTCTTTAATTTTCTTAAATGTTTCTTTGTGGATTCTGTATCTAAGCGTTGGTGCACCGCAACTAAGTTCTTAATAAAAAATTTGTAAGAACTTGAACTTATAATGCCACAGACCATTATAATAAAACTACATAAGACACTCATGAAATGAAATGTGAACAAACGACTCGGGAACCGATCGGAGTCTGACGCTAAAGTTTCAAAAGTACTACTTAATAAGATTCCTCCAGACATAAGTAATTCTAAAACGACCCGTATAATTCGTGTTTTACGATAGTTCATATGAGAACTGTAATTTCTGTAAACACCCATTATATCTTCTGCTTTTATTAACATTTCTAACACTGTGTATTTCATTTTGTCGTTAAGATTTACGTTCGATGTTTGAGTAGGATTTCCGGTGAGTGAGTTGATTTTTCAATTCACGTAATAAAGAAAGTTGCTAGGTAATTTGAATAAAAGAAAAAATATTATTATTGGTAGTTCGGTCTTGGTAGATAAAAGTGATTAATAATCCTGAATGTCAGCCATTTTATTGATTTTGTTGCCAGGAGAATCTTTAGCTGGATCCCCTGGGCAGTTTAAGTATCTGACAGCGAAAACTAAGCTGTTCTATGATGCTCCTCAAATCAGATCCAAGCGTCGACTTTTTCAGCCGTCCGTCAGCTCGTTTCTCCAAAGTAGTCTTCCTTTTTCAAATATCCTTTTTCTTAGTGTGGCCATCATCTCATCCGACAAGAAGTGTAGTCGGCCAGGACATATCCACGAGTGCGTAAAGAATTTTATAACATAATTTAATATTAAGTTATTTAGTACACAATCGTAATAATCTACAAAATATAATGGCTAAACACATATTGATAAAAATAATTTAAATTTTACAAACCAAAAAGTAACTATCATAGACTACCTAACCCAGAAAGAAATAAAAAGTGACTGACAGTTTGACAATTTGAAGCTTGACATAAGTGTCACAACATGAAAATTTTGATAATATTTTATTTCAGCTATTTCCAAATTAAAGAATCGTATTTAGATCGATTTGCTGAGTGTAGATATATAAACAAATAAAAAGGATGATAAATAGTATTATGAATGGTGATTATGAAGCGTAAGTATAGCATAATACTATAATACTTTAAGATGAATGCTCCAACCAGTCCACGAAATTCAAATTTTCTTACGTTTTTTGCAATTTGCAGGCCAGTGCTAGATTGTATGCTGATTAGAATATTATTCGCGGCTGTAAAACGTATGTAGTTATATTATTATTATCATCAAAATAATGAATACAACCCCCCAAGTTCATATAGGTGCAGGTAGGGCATCCAATCTCGGTATTCCGAGATCTTGTTATTCCGAGATCCCGCATCATTTTCCAGTCCCGCGCAATGCGAGATTACGTGCGCGGGATCCCGCGGGATTTGCGGGACTGACAAGCAGCAAAGAAACACCCTCATACGCGCGCTGCCGCGCGACGACTGACTGACATTATCAAAAAAATGATTAATGTCATTATAAACTTACTTCTTTCTTTCAATATTTAAAGTAATATAAGATAATATGTTGATTTGTTGAATAAAACTTGAGTTGATGATTAAAAATAATAAAGCTATGTTGATTTATACAATTGAGATCAGACAAAAGTCGTAAGTTATATTGTAGTAGCGGTAAAGTTATTAAATTCAGTGATGTCTTACATTATAAACGTACTTTTGTCAATATTTAAACATTTAATTTGGTTGAATACTCGTATAATAAAAAAGCTATGTTGATTTTTATTACATTTGTATCTTTATATCCTTAGACTACATTTACTAATATACAATTTAATGTACCACATACACACTTGCGGGATCCCGCAAATACCGAGATCCTGCGGGATTGAGAAATATCAATCCCGCAGATACCGAGATCACAAAAATGCTGCGAGATTGGATGCCCTAGGTGCAGGAATGACTTTGACCTTGAAAAAGTTATTTTTCCTCCGTTCATATAATTCTGTAACTACATACGTCTTACAGCCGGGAATTATATTTTAATCAACATACAATCTAGCGCTGGCTTGCAAATTGCAAAAAACGTAAAAATTTGAATTTCGCGGGCTACCCTGGGGCATTCACCTTAATAACTCGGTAAATTGCAAGGCAACACTATATTTAATTGATATAGTTCCAAGGTTATTTTCTGGTCTTTTCAATCGGATGTTTTAATGAAAGAATTTGTTTTCATAAAAAAGAGTGGAATTGATTCCCGGGTCGGGCAAAGTTTTATTGAGTTTTACAATCAGGAATTGCTCAGTAGCAGTCATGGAGTCTAGATTTGTGCCAGGTTGATGGTAATATGCTCGCTCCTTATTACTTGGACTTCAACATAACTGGATAAATGTGGGTGTACTATTAAGTACACCTCTGCCTCACCCTTCGTGGATTACTGACTGCATGTTCTAGTTTAGGTATTTATGGAAGATGGCGTCAATAGAATTAGTACGGTGTTTATTCTCACTAACTTTCATTTTCCAATAGCGGGTCAAGTCGCCCTTGGACTAGAACAGTACATAGGTCCTTTATTTCAGCCGAACGACGTTCACTATTAGACATATAACCCCGTCCTGAGCTTTTCGTATCCAGCGACTTACCAAGGGATAGACAATCACTCCATACAAAATATAGGACAACAAAGTTGGGAAAAGGATAGGACACAAAAAAATGCTTATATAACTCGAAATTAATTATAATCAATGAAATGCACACAGTATACAACGATTAGATAAAAAAAAGTGTTAAAAAAAATAGGTTTTTGCAAAAACCACTTTAAAACCTTCACATAAAGTTTAGCTTGCTTTACAACTTCAAACATTTTTACACGATCATGACTATTTCAGTAGAGCTTATTCATTTTGAAAACAACTTAATTTACCCTCTCTCGCTGATATTCGTATATGTGATGAAAAACAATTGCAAACAAGGACTTGAGTTGAATGAATACTTAATTTAGAATGATACGTTCTATCCAATCAATTGTGGATTAATTACATTTTGTAATAATAAACATAGTACATTATTTGTAAGCAATTTAACTAAATAACAAAGAATCTTTTAATTTATGAATTCACAAACCATCAAAACCAAAACATCGTAAGGAAACCAGCATGCCGAAGAGATATTTCTCGACGGCGCACAGTGGATCGTCCCCATACAAGAGGTCGGACATAGAATGAAAAATTAAAAAAGTATTTAATTTAAAAAAAAAATATATACAGTTGGATTCCTCTATTGAAGAACAACAAAAAATGTTACTACGCTTTTTTTATTTGACCAGCACTTTAGGAGCTATTCGATGAAAACTGTTATTTTTGTATGGAAACGAACACAAAAATGTCTGTATCTCATGATTCCCTCCTTGTTTCGATTTGCGGTTTTCACTACTGTCTTTTACCTATTTTATGCCACGTTTTCTTCAAGGACACATGGTGCCCGCAGAGCGCCCCTTTCGAGATATTTTGCCTATAGTAACTATCTTTGTTATTGTATTACTGATGGAATGGAGCTACATTAAGTATACTTATTACTGAGAATTAGTCATTACTAAGTAGTTCCTTAAATAACAGGTGCATTTGTGAGTACTTTAATGACTTATTAACGCTTTTGTTGCAATATAACAAAAGCGTTAATGAGTCATTAAGTAACGACTACCAGTACTTGCTTAATCTAATTATTTATTATAATTACTAAAGAAGTTAAATGAAGAAAAGGTGCATTAGTGAGTTCTATATGTATATTGAAAAAAAAATATCGGTAATGAGTTGTGACATCGCATTAACAATAACAAATCAAAAAGAAAAGAAATGTTTTATGAATGTTGGTGAATAAGAAAATACGTATTTATAATTTTTTTATTTATATAATATAACACTGTAAAATATATTTAAATCTTTAAATAAATTACACTTAAACCTATAATAATTTATAAATAAAAAATAAAACAATTACTAATAACTAAATTGTAAATATTGATTATAATAAAAAATAAATAAACTAATACTACCTTAAAGTTACTAACAATTATATTACTATAAGACATAAACTATATTTTCTTCGTCTTCATCAATAACGACATCATGATCATTATTGTCGTCATCTTCTTCAATGTCACTACATTCCGAAACTGCTCCAACTATTGTATCTGTTGAAATGTCAATAAGCTCCAATTCACTCTGGTCATGTATGAGCAAATCGTCCAGTTCTCTAAATGAAGATTTTTTAACTCTATTGGGCATCCTCGGTCGTAGGCTCGTTAGAAGAGGATCGGAAGATAAAAAAAGATTATGAAGAATGTCTTCATTAGTGGCGACGCTACTGTGCTTTCGCGTATGAGTTTCTCTAAATTTACGAAAATCCTTGTTTCTTGCTTCAGATGCTTCCTCAGGCAAAAAACCTATAGGCACTACTGATAGGTGTTCCACTATCTGCGATCCATGTATCAGCAATGTATGCAAACTTGATGGCATGTTATACCATGGATATAACTGTACGAAGAAATTTGCTGTTTCATCACAATATAACTTGAATTTTTGGATTTCAATTTTTTCACCTGAGGAAATGCATTGCAAAATTACAGCGAGTCTTCTAATTAAATTGACGTCTAATTTTGTAATTTCCGCAGTCGTTTCAGGGTTTGCAAAAAACCTTCTAGCAGTATTTCCAGTGTTTGTATTGCCACTACCCTGCTTTACAACATCCAGAAGTAAGCCTGTGTTTCTTCGGAAAGCAGCTTGAATAGCTTCTTTCTTATCTTTTTAACAATTCTTTTATTATCGTCACCTTTTGCTTGCCATGATTTTATGTCCATTCTGTAGGCAATGTGTAATAAACACTCCATAGACCGAATCCAAGCATGCAACGAACTAAATCCATGCTTGTATAAATCTTCGTTCACAGGTTTAGCTCTCACTTCTTCCAAATTATTCATCTCACTTGGGCGAGCTTTGCACAAATCACATACTGCTGCCGATGTTCCCGATATGATTGAATGTACCTTACCATCAATCATGGTTAACCACAGATTGTGCGTAACAGTAGCATTGCCGCAAGCAGTTGGGTTCAGTTCACGAATCTCGGTCTCAAATATATCCATTTCAGCCTTTACATTTGCTTCCGTTTCTTTCATAAACGTAAATGAAATCGGACGACAATATGTGGTTGACGATGGCCGATCATTCTGCCACATTGTGTTTCCACTAGAAGTCACAAACTTAAGAGGTACAAGACTTGCCATAAATACACTGGATAAATCTTGTTCACTTGTTGTTGTTCTTTGAAGATAAATGCTTTGACTTGAAGCTCCATCAAAACCCCATTTACTGTGAAGCACAAGTTGTTCACCAGCATCAAAATTCGGTTCAAGTGAATCGATCAGCCTCCTAACTGTGAGATCAAGGAGGGCTTGGAGTCGTATCTTTGCGGAAGTATCACAGTTACGTCTTCTTTTGCCGGGTAACACTTAAGTTTTTCTTTCACTAACATGTAATAGCTTGGGTATTTCGCATGACCTTCTTTAAAACTAAAGTCCCTAAGTGTGATGTAACGCCACTTGCATAATTGCATGTGAACGTAAAGAGCAAGTGCTTTGTGAGTACGAACTTCACGAAGCAAAGTATTCTGTTTAGTTTCCAGGACATTCAGAACGGTTGAGACATGTTCAGGATTTCCCAGCAAATGCTTCATGATTCTGGCCACATAATTTTTTCCGGCAGACTTAAGTGCACTTTCAACAGTATGTAAAAGCTCATCTGGACGACTGCAACTAGCCATATTTTCATCAACACGTCTTCTTTTCTGTCTACTGGATAAATCTTCAAAGCGTTTTCGAGGAGATTTAAATGTTGAAGTTGATGCATCTGATTTTGATGGACTGATTACCTCTTCTGTCTCATCTTTAGCTTCTTCAGTGTGAACAATATTTTCCTTAAAGCAATTTGGCCAAATGATATCGGAACTTAACCACTCTCTGTTCTTGTCCATGAACTTGTCGACTGTCCTTCTTGATTGCACCCATTTGGAGTAAACCCGATAGCAAAATCGTCGACACCAGTTCTTTAGATCCGACACATCATTTTCACTTAACTGGACGTTACTATTCGACTTCAATGTATTACATAAATTTTCATAGTCACGAAGATCTTTATGATTACGAAGAGCAACATAAAGATCAAGATAAGTAGAAAACCCACGGAAAGCCATAATGACAACACTTGGTAGAGGTTGAAATTACAACTGAATAATATTTGCAAAACACACTAAAATATATAGGACAGCAAGTTGCAACTAGTAATGAATTTGATAAGCTAATGATGACATATGAGCCAATCACAATGCAGAGCTTAAGGGCTGTTAACATGGTAATTACAATAACTAATTAGATTAAGCAAGTACTGGTAGTCGTTACTTAATGACTCATTAACACTTTTGTTATATTGCAACAAAAGCGTTAATAAGTCATTAAAGTACTCACAAATGCACCTGTTATTTAAGGAACTACTTAGTAATGACTAATTCTCAGTAATAAGTATACTTAATGTACCTCCATTCCATCAGTAATACAATAACAAAGATAGTTACTATAGGCAAAATATCTCGAAAGGGGCGCTCTGCGGGCACCATGTGTCCTTGAAGAAAACGTGGCATAAAATAGGTAAAAGACAGTAGTGAAAACCGCAAATCGAAACAAGGAGGGAATCATGAGATACAGACATTTTTGTGTTCGTTTCCATACAAAAATAACAGTTTTCATCGAATAGCTCCTAAAGTGCTGGTCAAATAAAAAAAGCGTAGTAACATTTTTTGTTGTTCTTCAATAGAGGAATGCAACTGTACATATATTTTTTTTTAATTAAATACTTTTTTAATTTTTCATTCTATGTCCGACCTCTTGTATGGGGACGATCCACTGTGCGGCGTGTAGAGCCAAGTCCAAAGCCGGGTGGCATAAAAACTCTGACACCAGGTTAGGCAGGCATCACACGATAAAAAAGAATTCAACCAAAGGCCCTAAGTATGTACGAACCAGGTATTCCATTCTATGTGCAAAAAAAATGCGCACAATAAACTGCACACAAAAAGTATTCCACAATGTGCACATAAGGTTTGTGTGGTAATTAGAGTGGGGCATTGACATTGATATTGAAAAACATCGATAAAAATATTACTTTTTGCAGGGAGGAACGCTAACATTGCCTTTTTGGTGAGTACCCAACAAAAAGTACAAGGCTTGCATAAATTCATGGTTGTATTTATTTACCACACATATATTACAGTATAATCTTAAGACTAAGCAAATTTCATGTCAAACCGAGTATTTTATACGTACCTATAAATACATTGAATTTACGTTACATTTCATTTTTGTGTTCGTACTAAAGCCCATAGGCACCAGTGAGTATTTTTTAAATTGCGATTGTTTTGTGTAAACCTATTTAAATAAGATGATTAAATTGCAATGCAACTATGATATAGCTGATAGATAAAGAAAAAACTATCGGAATTAAATACATTCCCTGGATCATTCTACCAGTGTATTCTATCTTTATTGGATTAGCTTTTACGAGGACAGACAAATTCTTGATAGTCTTAGCTTTCGGGGTTGGATCTGAAAATAAATAAATATTTTATATTCAAGACAAGACAAGACAAGACATTTATTTGTGGAAACATGAGTATACATACAAGATATGCAGGTTGTTCATAAACAAAAAGATCCATCATGTTCGGCCTATGGGGCATACACATATTTACTTATGAAACAAAAGTCATTCAAACGAAGCTAAAAAGATTATTAAATTAGGAAATTACAAATTTGAATTAAATTGTCCTATAATCTAATTTTAAATTTTACATATTTATTACATTTTGTCGTTTAAAAATTCTAAAATACTGTAGTATGCTTTCCCAACTAGTTATAATTAAAAATATATAATGAAATGACGATGATGATGAATGATGATGATATAATTAAATGTCTCTAACTACAAAATCGCCGGTTGATTATAACAGTAACTGTCAAAAGTTCATGGCTGTAAATAATTTAAATTTGGGCATTGCTAGGCTGCGCAAACCTTAGAGAAATAATAACGTTATGAAATTAGTAAAATCACAGTAAAGTTCAGGATCAAATCTTTTATGCTTATATTTGTGAATCGTGTGTGATTTTTATGTTACCGAAGCCGTTTGTATAAATGTTTTCTTATTATTACATATCAAAAAAATCGTAAAATAACAGGCTTCATAAATGTATGAAAAGAGTCACATAGAAATCAGTTCCTTGTTGTGATTTTTATTTTGATAATACAACACAATTAATTGGTTTGTCACTAAGGTTTTTAACCTGTGGAGCGATGTATTAGTAATTTATTTCATAATTAGGAATTGTATTACGCAATTACTCCGCCAGTATTCTTATAAGGATAATACATTCATCTTTGATCGCACTGAACGATAGTGCTGCTAACAGAAATAATTTTATTAGGTGTAATATACATGTTGAAATACTTACATACTGATAATGTGTTGTTTAATTTCAACAAACTTGTCTTCGTCTTAGCAGTTTCGTTAATGAGTTTCTGTCCCGCAAAAAGTACTAAATTGTTACTAAATATTGAAAATACCAGCGTAAAAAATATTTCGAAAGCTCCAAAATATTTGTATGGTTTCTAAAAAAAAACAAAAAAACATTTTGAGTGATCAAGGCCTAATGTTTAATTCGGACGGTGACTTAGGTAGCTGCGGGGTGCGGGAGGCGTGTTGACCATACCACAACCCTCCCGCCTTGTGCAGCCACCTCAGGCACCGATTCTGTTAAAGCTTAACAGAATGTTTAAGTAGAACAAAAAAAGGTATTAAAAAAATATACTTGTAATGTCGATATTTACATTTAAAAGGAATACTTCAAATATTTTATATGATGAAGAAATGTATTGCATTGACGATAGGCCCAGTGAAAATATCATCTGCAACATAAAGAAACTGTCATAAATTCGGTATGAAATAAGTTCATCAAACATTCTTAAACAGAAACATTTAAGGCACCGTTCTAAATCATTTGGTTCTCCTGCCGTTATCTAACTTTATTTGAAGTCAGCGTAGCATATTATCCATACTTCAAATTATACAGTTCTGAAGACTATTGCAATGATTTCGCAAACACAGCAACGAAGCTTTTCATTCGCTTCGAGAGACGCTGCGGTTGCGGAACCATCGTAGTCGTCTTCGGAGTTTTACCTAAAACTAAAAAGGGCTGTAATTGTCGCTTTTGCTACGGGTCAAAAAACACAAAATATTACTATAAGGAAGTACTACTGCATTTATGAACATACTCGTGCAAATAATAATAGTTTTTGTTTCATCGTAATTGGGCCAGGATTTCCAAAGTTACAGCGTTGTAAAGATTCACCGCTTTTTTAATATTGCGTTCCTTCGCGAGCTTATACGATGACGTCACGCCGCGGGAGTCATGTCCAATTGCGGGTGATGTGTATGTTTAATAAAATTTGATTTGCAGTGCGGTCGCTTTGTCGGATTTTTCCGCGGAGACCGTACGTCGTACCGCGGAGGCGTACTCAAATGTTTAATATCTCGATCATTTTTGAAGGTAGGAAAAAAAAAGAAACAAATTCGAGACAAACATGCTGATAACATAAAACATTGGTGTGCCTCATTGTACGTTTACCTGAAAACTGAAGCAAGCTGTTAGTTTCTTGCTGCAACCAACTAATAACATGTAGTTGGTGGCCCATTCTTCCACCCGTTCTTCTGTCAGAGGATTATTTACTTCCCTCCTGCCAACACGAGTCCCTCTTTCTTGTTCATTATAATAGTGTTGAACATCCGATACATAAACGTTCAAACGTTTCAGTAAGCAATGAACCATACTTATGTAAACGTAAAATATAACATGTTCAATAGAAAAACGTAGTACAGAAAATATTTCTGATATGAGTAGCACAACTAACCTCGGGGTAATTTGCCTCTTTTCAACAAGAATTCTATAAAAGATCCTCAAAGGTAAAATACTTATTGCACAGAAGCACAATACTACTGTTGTGGAAATGAAAAAGTTCTTCAATTTTCTTGAATATTTTTCCGTCGGTTCTGTATCGATGCTTTTGTGCACAGTAACCAAGTTTTCAATGAAAATAGTGTATGAACCCGAAGTTAGAATAGCACAAATCATTATTGTGCAAGCACTAAATAAATTAAAGTAATGAAATATGTACATACTAAACGGTGACGTAATATGACTGGAATGTGATGTTAAAACTATATAAGTGCTACTTATTAATAAAAAACCATAAAATAATATTTCAAAGACGACCCGTAAAATTCGTATTTTACGATAATTCTTTTCAGAACTGTAATTTCTGTAAACACCCATTATATTTTCTGCTTTTATTAACATTTCTAACATTGTGTATTTCATTTTGTCGGTAGCACTTCAATACCCGCAATTACAGACACAATTAAAATAACAATGCACTGTGCCTCTGGAGGCACGGCCGGGAGCATACGGGTTAAGAGTATCTACGTTTGAAGTCTACAAAGGATTTTTAGTGAGTGGGTTGATTTTTCAATCCACATTAGAAAGAAAATTGATAAGTAATTAAATTAGAGAAAAACATAACACTATTATTGGTATTTCGGTCTTGGTGATTGATAACCCTGAATGTCAGCTACATGATTGATTTTGTACTTCATCTAGAACATCAACATAGATAAAGTAATATCATTAGTGATTACAAAAGTCATTACTTTTTTTTATAAAACATATTTATATATATTGAATGTATATCCGTGATTTAAAAGTTCTCGGGTCGCTTGCTTATTCAGGGGATGGCGAAGTAAACCGGAACGTAAGCACCGGATCAACTCAGGATGAATTAAATGGCGACAGGTCACTGGAACAACTTGCGACCCACGGAACCTCAAGTTAAAGGGGAAAATATACAAGTCCGTGATTAGACCTGTCGTACTGTATGGATCAAAATGCTGAGCTGTGAAGAAGATCGATGAACAATGATTGCATGTAGCGGAGATGAGAATGTTGAAATGGATGTGAGGAGTAACAAGAGTAAAGTAAGGAATGAGTATATTAGAGAAAGTTTAAAAGTGGCACCTGTTACAGAAAAATTAATAGGAATTCGTTCGTCGCTCATGGTGTACACATCTAATGAGGAGGGATCAAACGCATGTGACTAAAATAGTGATGGACCTGAATGTTGAGCGATAGAAAAGGAGAGAAAGGCCAAAAAAAGATGGATTGATTTTGTGAAGAATGATATGAAAGAGAAAGGAGTAAATGATGCTTTAGTAGTGATTCTTTTTTATGGAAGATAAAAACGTTTTGCGCAGACCCCAAATAGAATGGGACAAGGGGAGGAAGATGATGATGATCCGTAGTTTCAAAGTTGTGGGTAGCATTATACATAGTATCCGGATATTATACTCTCCGTAGTCCAAGTATATCCGGATAGTATTTGCTAATAATGCTATCCGGATTTTGCTACATGGCAAAATATTATTTCCTATTTAATACTGTCTGAACATTTTTTCACATAAAACACTTAAATAACATGATTAAATTGCAAGGCAATGATAACGTAGGTGACGGAGAATGATAAAATTATCGGGACTAGGTACAGCCCCGAAGTTATTTTCTTTGTGTACTGTATTTTAATCGGATGTATTTTAATAAAAATTATTAGTTTTTTTAGTTGAGTTGTTTCTGGGGCTTCCGGATCTGAAAAATAATGAAAAAAAAAAACTGTAATAATTGTTAGGAGCTCGTGGCTAAACTAATGCCGATCTATAGTTTAAGCCGCGATTTCCTAGTCTGATCCGTTAATGGGTAAACATCACATTACATACCGAGTTTAATCCGTGCCTCGGAAAGCACGGTAAGCCGTTAGTCCAGTCTCGCCAAGGGGTATAGTATAACCCAGTACTAACGGGGATGTGGAGGTCAGTAGGCTCCATGTGAAATACTTCTATTCAGCTACTAACAGGTTCTTCCTAGTTCGGCTACAGATGCTAAAACTTTTGTGTACAATTACAGCTGTTCAAAGCATTTTATTTGTAATTTATAATAAGTACTTTTTGTGAAAGAAATAAATTATTATTATTATTCTTCCCTTTATTCATTTATAAACAAATTTGTTACATTTTTAAATATTAATTAAAAAATATATAAAAAACATTTAAAAATATAAAAAATTGTAGCCCACCGGTATCGGGAACAGGGTCCAAGCTACCGGCGGTCAGGGCTCCAGAGAGAGGAACCTCCTTATTATTATTATTATAACTATACTACAAATGTCACATACGGGATATCTTCCGTGATTATTTATTATTTTGAGCTCCCGATATTTCGACGCTGTTGCAAGCGCCATGATCGCGGGTTAACTGGAGAATGCGGGTGGCTGGAAAAAAATGTTAGGAGCAGACAAATCTGTCTACCCTCTTTCTTTGTCTTTTGCTACGCGCACTACTGGAACTCGACACTAAGTCACAGCAAAAAACACTCACAGTATCACTAGGTAAAAATAATAGGTAATATCGGGAGCTCAAAATAATAAATAATCACGGAAGATATCCCGTAAAGTGACATTTGTAGTATGTGTGCCAATTTTACATTTAGTATATACAGGGTGGAATTTTGTAATGCCACCTGGAGGGAAAGAACTCTTAATACCGGAGATAGCAAATTTTACTCAAAGGAAACATTCCTTCATTTTTAAAAAGAAATTAATCTGCATTCAAAGATTTTTAAAATTCGCGTGCCACACTCGGGAATCGAACCGTCTAAATTCCAAAAAAATAACACCCTGTACTTTTATGGCACCAATCGATAGGGTCAATCATAAGGATCAAATCCCTCTAACAAACATGATAAATTAAATGAAAGGAAAACCATGAAATCTTAAGTTATAAATTCAATGGGATAAATTCAATAGGTACGATAAAAACTTTAATAAAAAATCGATGGACCTTTACAATTGAAGAGAATAAGATTGCAGAAGAAGATTGCAATTTGCATGTGTTTGTTTGTGCAAATTGCAATATTCCTATGTAAATAGTTCTTCGTCATTTTAATTAATAAATGTCGTCAAAAGAGAATTGTTTACTATGTTCGTAATTGGATGGACCTTTGACTAAAAGTGCTTTATCTTATCCCATTGAATTTAAAAATAACACTACCTTAAATAAAACTACCAAAAATGGTTAACACATTTTATTGATTAATTTTTTCAACACAACAGGTGTGCCTACAAATAATTAAATATTTACTTAATATGAAATAAATCACATACGAATTTGAGACGCTTTAGAAGTGTCTGACCCTCAGAACCAACCGCTGAAAATGTTCGTTACAAGTAGGTATATCCAGTAGAGTCTAGCTGTAAGTTAGAACACACGGATTTTTTTATCGAAGTCATACAAAGCTACAATTATAATAAACTAGCTGACGTCCCGTGGTTTCACCAGCGTAGTTCCCGTTCCCGTGGGAGTACGGGAATGAAATATAGCCTATAGCACTCACGAATAATGTAGCTTTCTACCAGTGAAACAATTTTTAAAATTGGTTCATTTCTTCCGGAGATTACCCCCTACATACAAACTTACAAACAAATGTTACCTCTTTAGAATATTAGTATAGATTCACATAAAAAGTGCAGGCAAAAAATCGAAAAAACGATGTGGAATATAACAGTACAATGTGTTCTTCTATCTCTATCCCTCTCTTCTTCAACCTTTGGAACACATTCTTTGCTCACTCACTTGACAATTATTTAGATAGTTCTGTGTGAGATGTGCAAGCTCACTTATCTTAGTATAAACACTTAACACTTAAACACTTAACTAACACGTTAGGTTTGTATAGGGTGTAAAAGTACACTTAATGAAGTCGAAAGGTACTTGTACTCCCCGTCATTGCGATATTTTTTTTGTAGTAGACTGATACCGGGAACCTTCTGGTTACGGAGATATTGTGGGTCAAAGTTCCAACTCTCCTATTTAAGTTTTTTTTTTTAATACAAGTTTGTAATGTTTCAACTTTAATAGCTCCACGACCCTCACAATATCCAATGCATTTATCAGCATAATGTTTTGAGTGCGCTACATAGACCTACAACGAGACTTTCACCCCAAAAAGAAAATCGTTTCCCGGCAATTTTTTTTGTGTATTTTCTTGTACAGAATGCTTGATTAACGGCTTCGTGAAGGGTCCATTTACACCCTGTATAACAAAACATTTTAAAAAATTACTACATCATGATAAATTATATTAAGTGGTATAATTTTAAGTTTGTTGCCAAACTCCTAAATGATATGATTAATTTGCAGCGCAACAATTACGTAAGTCACGGCAAAAGATAAAACCACTGGAATTAGGTACAGTCCTAATGTTATCTTTTTAGTATACTGTATTTTTATTGGATGCATTTTTACGAATACAATCAAATTCTTTAAATTCATTGTTTCAGGAGCTTCCGTATCTAAAAAACATGTAAATTTAAAGTTTCACACATAAAAAAAAACATGGATGACACAACTAACAATATTGAGAGATTTAGATTTTATTGAATCGCTAGGCTGAGTCTAGTCCCATACTGAACTGGCCCTGACTGACTAAAACCCTGACTTCCATATGCCCATTAAGCTGTGGGCCAAATAACCACTTTCTGGAGCCCTGAAATACCAAGAAGGCGTCGTGGCCTCGTAGAAGATGGCAGAACGACCTATACAAAATCAACGACCTGTGAATGTGCAGTACATTGGCCCTAGATCAAACAAACTGGAAATCATGGAGGAGGCTTGTTCCCAGCAGTGGGAAAATGCCTCACAGTATCAGTATTGAATATTGGGGGAAGACTTTACGTGTTATGAATGAGAAAATTCTACCACTGTTTTTTTTACACGTTTTAAAACAAAACATTTTTGGAAAATACACTTACTTGTTGAACTTATGCTGTATAATTTGGACAAACCTCTTCTGAATTTTTCTCCTTCATTAAGAAGATTCTGACCGGCTTTGAAGGTGTAAAACGTCCAAATACAAGAATGTAACATACCTTGAAGTGTTATCAAGCCACTGACGTAAAAATTGTGTGCCTGTGTGAAGTAATAAAATATGAGTTAACAGGTGAAACAGTCATGGTATGGACATGTGATGAGGAGGGATGAATCGCGTGTGACTAAAAGTGTGATGAATATAAATGTTGACGAATGAGGGGGAGAGGAAGACCAACGAAACGGTGGTTGGATAGTGTAAGGATTAGTATCTAATACCTTTAAATTAATAAATATCGCTGGACATTTCACACAGTGCCATAGTTCTACACTAAGCAACGAGGCTTGTGTCGTGGACACCAGATAGTTGATATACTACATTGATACTTTTTTGTTTGTAAATACATACTTTTTATACATATAAACATTCATGACTCTGAAACAAATATCCATGCTCATCACACAAACATTTGCGGGAGCGGGAGTCAAACCTGGGACCCTAAGAATGTAAGGCAGCCTCACTAAAACTTACTAAACGAGCAATTCTTGTAACTTGTAAATGTCACCGCAAGAGGCTCTATCTGCTAAGTTTTTTAATCTAATTAATAACACTCATAATTCTATTCCATGTTCATATTGATAAACCTGCCATCTCTGCTAGGTAGTACAATTATAACATCAATTGACAGATGAGTTAAGCGCCATTAATTGGCTTAAATCGTTTTTAGATAGTTCGTGGTTTCAAATAGTAATTTATTAAACAAAAGTCTTTAACTAGATCTTTAGTTAAAATTAAGATAAGCAAGTATTTTATGACAATTGGGATTTGTAATTATCATTGTTCATTTGACTCTAAAGATTGTTTATGAGGCAACACTACAATATTGAGGAAGATGGCGCCGAATACGATTTGATCAATAGTTCAATTTATAATTTGAAACTACAACTAAATCAGTTTCTTTAACTTAATTACAAACTAAAAATTAACAAGGTTATTTTACAGAACAATTTATTAGTCAAAGACTTCGTAGGTGTTCTTTGTACTAAATACTTTGGTTTGCCGGAAATGGTTTTAAGCAAGATCGAATATGGTTGTAAAAAGTATTGAAGTGACTAATTAGCTTTAACTTGATAAAACCTTTGCATTTGTGAAAATTGGTGTTGATTAATTATGAATTACTCTTTTATTGTTTGTAAGCTTTAATGAACTTATTATGTAATGAGTAAACTGTACTGAGTGGAGGACTTGCGCTCACTCAGGATAGACGCGTTAGCAACGATCAGTCACGTTAGCATAAGATTATCAAAACAATTTAAATACTAAGTAATTACAAGTGTTTATTGAATTGAACGAAATTAAGATGTGAAATTGAGAACTGTAATGCGATTTAAAATAGTGTGCGGAGTTTCTTCGTCCGTTCTTCCTCTCAACCATATTACTTTGCAAATGGACGACTCAACTCTTAGAAAGTTTAAAGTTTCTGTACCTAAATGGTTTGATAGAAATAAACGTTTGGTGTTTGAGTCAAGTGCTGTGTGTGATTTCAATACCCACCTACCTATCTACCAAAAATGAAGAATCGTAGGTATCGCACGGCGATATGATGGTTGCAGAAAGAGAAGTTCAATTTCTGATGGTCATAAATAAATTTTGGGTTCTAATTTTACGATAAAATGGGGATTAATTTTTGTGATCATTTACTAATTTTGGCAATCAAAAGTGATTTTTTTGCCGTTACATTTTGCTAAATCTGGTGGTTCGTTAATTGTATGCCATATACGTATATCTAAAACCTCTAAACGAGCAATATTCTTTAATTCAATCTCAATCTCGGAAACGGCTCCAACGATTTTCATGAAATTTTGTATGCAGGGGGTTTCAGGGGCGATAAATTGATCTAGCTGGGTTTCATTGTTTGAAAACGTCGTTTACCAAAAAAAAACAGTCATCCAGATATTGAAAGATGGAGTGAATGGTGGCGTTACGGTTGACAGAGGAGAATGGAAGAACAAAACGTGTTGCGCCGACCACAAGTAACATGGAACAAGGATAGGAAGATGATGATAATAGGTGAAACTAGGACTGGTTGTTGGTCTAGTGGTCCCAATCGGGACTACTGAGTATTAGGTCCCGGGTTCGATTTTCGGGGATACCTAGACACTAGGTCTGAACGAAAAATCATATGGCCAAGAAAGAAAACACTGAAATGATAACTAAAAGACAGAGAAAATAAAATATACCTAATATGTACTTACATGTGTTATAAATATTTTGAATATCCAGTACGTGGAAATAGTATAGTTTACAGATGACGAAGCCAATAAAAATAACATCTGAAAAACGTAGACTGAGTTAAACTGGTAAGATTTGTACACACAGCGACACACCCAGCGATACATATTTAGTATAACCTGAACTTGCTTTGTACGAGCTTTCCGTAAAATAAGAGATTAGCATAATTTGGCTTTGCATGTCTTGATTGGTGATCACGTCTCTGTACCGCTCACCAGTAGCAAATACATAAAATAAAATAAATAATAATATAATTTTATATTGTAATGTAAAATTATATTTGCATGCTAAAAAGGCAAAATTTGGTTTGTGCCTAAACCACAAATTTTTACAACTGGTAACACCAGTATGTTTTGGCAAATAAATTATTCTTATTCATCCTTTATAATGGTGTCGATTCTGTTGTGCACAAACTAAATTTATTTAGGCTATTGCTATCTTTTACTAAAAAAGGCAGTGCGAGAAAAGGATGGCTATAGCTATGAACTAAGTTAGAGATGTCAAACTAGTCTATGCCTTGCGCTTCATCGTGTTTTTAGTCGACATGTTTTAAGTGCACCCTTCATTTGTATGGAAATATTAGCTCCAACTAAATTTGTCAGCTCTAAATTACGTCCGTCTCTTTCTCGTTTTATTATAGAGAAAAAGATGGCAATAGCCTAAATGAAGTTTAGTTTGTGCACAACAGAATCGACACCAATGTCGTGTAGTTTCTTTAAAAAATGCGCTAAAAGGAACAAATAAGAAAAGGCTGGGATACGTTATAGTTTACATTACCTGGCTACTGAAGCATTCGCATAGTTTATTACTGCAACTCGCTAAACTTTGGTACTTAATCGCCCACTCTTCAATTTGGTCCACCGTCAAAATATTGTTGTCTTGATTTTCATGTAAGGATTCTCTTTGGACTAGTCCCTTATATTTCCCTTTGATATCGGAAATACTCTCGTTCAGAGTTTTCAAATAATATTCAAGCATTGAAATGTACGTAAATACCACTGTATTTTCTAAGAGAATCCGTACATCAATATACATGTCTATCACTATTAAAAATATATTGTAAAAGCGATGGTGTTCTATCAAGTACTCAAACCGAAACATTAACGTCAAAACACTAAAAAAACTATAAACTGAAGCTGATATTGTGAAAACCTTTTTAAACTTTTTGATATATTTTTTGCATATTTCGACGTCCCCGAAGCAATAATGAGCTCCTATGAAATTATTTTTAAATAATTGGTAAGAACGCGAACTTAACAGCACATACGATAATTATGAAACCATTTAAAAGAAAATGAGTGTGATATAATGCTATCAATGGCATTGCATCCTCACGCAATCCAAAACTTGGAGAAAAAACGAAAAAGCTGTTAAGAAAAACCGCTAAAAAAGACACAGTTTCTAAAATAATACGAGTTAAAATAAGAATTTTCCGATATTTTCCGCATAAACTATAATCTTTGTGAACGCCCATTATGTTTTCAGCTTTAGTTATTACTTTATTTTCAAACATTTTCCGTGATGATAACTTTCGTGCCTGATCAGAATCAGGAAATGAACACTTACTCCAGGAGTGCCCTTCTTACAACTTTTAATCATTTTGACAAATACGTTTACAACTAATTTACCGTTATCTGTCTTTTGATCTTGATTGACAACCTTTACGATAAGCTGAACACAGAACGGTAATAATGTTTTTTTTTTTTTAAACTGAAGCAAGCCCTTAGTTCCTTGGCAATCAACTAACAACATGTAGTTGGTGGCCCATTCTTCCACCCGTTCATCGACATTCGAATTACTGAGCAACTTCGCATTAAGTTGAATTGCTGTTTCTACTTCGCCACGCGTCGAAGTCATTATGATGTGGCATAATGAATTCGACGCGTGACGAAGTAGAAACATGCTGTCCCATGACTAAACTATATAAGGCAAGAGCGCACTAAGAGCATAAAAGGTACTTTAGCGTCATTTTTGCACACGTTGACATCGATTTTTGATTTGAACAAAGTTCATTGTTTTAGACTTTCACGGCTTTTCACTACACTTAAAACAAATTCTCAATTTATCACATTGTAAGGCAGGTCGTGCCTTTGTATTTTATTATATATAGAATTTCCTTGAGTGAAAGAAATATAACGCAACCATAAGGTTAAGTTTGCCTTGTTACGTTAAGCTTTAAAATAAATTACACAATTGAATATTAAAAAAAAAATGCTTTATTACCAATATTCCTAAAATCAAGGAAAGTCTTATAAAAATAATAATAAATAAAAAAATAATAATAAACATAGCACAATAGCACGGCCACATATGTATTAAATTTAAGAAGATTTTTTTTTTCATGACTGTTCTCTGTCCAGTTGCTAATCTGTCCAGCTGCGAAACTGTCCAGCTGAGAATCTGTCCAGTTGCGAATCTGTCCAGTTGCTACAGAAGCTTTTATCCTACGGGTCTTTTATGAAGTTGGTAAACGCCCTTTTTCAAAATCACCTTAAATCTCTAAGTGTAACCCCAGCTTTAATTCCACTTTTCTCTTAATGGAAGATGCACATCGTAAAATGCTGGCTGTGCTGCCAAAAAAAAGGGTTTATTACACCGAGACGTGGCACCATGAAGTGAGACGCAGAGTAACAATGTTAACAAAAAGCCATCAAAGATAGGGGAAAAAATGAGCGAATTTGTAAAACATACAGGCTGTAAACAACCTCATCACGAAGCCGTCAACCGACCATTCTGTACATCAAACTATGTAACAAAAATTATTTCTGGGAAACGACTTTTTTTTTGGGGTGAAAAATCATGTTTTGTGGTGGAACTCAATGTTACGCACTCAAAACATTGTGTTGATGGATGCATTGAATAGTAAGGGGGTCGTGGAGGTGTTTAAAGTAAAAATCTTACATTAAAAACTTGCCAAAAAGTTGGAACTTCGACCCCAATATATCTACGTAACCAGAAGGTTCCCCGGTATGGCGTAGGTAGAAAAAAAAATATCGCAATGATGGGGAGAAGAAGTGCCTTTCGGCTTCGTTAAGAGGTTTTTTACGGGGGTAAAAAACCTCTTAAGGTGTCCATTCAACCCTCTAGAAAGGGGTTTCTAGGGGGTTGAATGGACACCTACGATAAATCGTTTACTAAGAATTCAATCAACTGTTGGATGTCAATCAACTGTTTTTTTAATAACCGACAAAATATTTATATTTTGTCGGTTATTAAAAAAACAGTTGATTCCCACAAAAAAATAAAACAGACTTCAAAAACACAAAAAAAAAGTGAAAAATAATTTTAACTTTATAAGTCAGTGACTTTTGTTTGTTTGATTCAGTTTTTTTTTGCCACTGACTTCTGAAGCTAGTAAGTTAATTTTTCACTTTTTTAGGGTTCCGTAGACAACTAGGAACCCTTATAGTTTCGCCATGTCTGTCCGTCCGTCCGTCTGTCCGTCCTCGCTTAATCTCTGTGACCGTTAGCACTAGAAAGCTGAAATTTGGTACCAATATGTATATCAATCACGCCGACAAAGTGGTAAAATAAAAATTGGAAAAAAATGTTTTATTAGGGTAGCCCCCCTATATGTAAAGTGGGAAGTGATTTTTTTTTTAATTTCAATCCTAACGTGTGATATATTGTTGGAAAGGTATTTAAAAATGAATAGGGGTTTCCTAAAATCATTTTTTGATAATGTCAATAATTTCGGAAATAATCGCTCCAAAATTAAAAAACAATGTGTCCCCCCCCTCTAACTTTTGAACCATAAGTTTAGAAAATATGAAAAAAACCTGAAAAGTAGAACTTGATAAGGAATTTCTAGGAAAATAATTTTGAACTTGATGGAAACAACAGTTTTTGTACAAAAAAGACAAAAAGTTGTACAAAATAATTTTCTAGAAATTATTTTGTACAACTTTTTGTCTGATTTCTGTTTCTTTTTGTCTGATTCTTTAAACTCATAAGTGGGAACACTTATTGTGACGGACAGGAAACTACGGAACCCTACACTGAGCGTGGCCCGACACGCTCTTGGCCGGTTTTATGTTTTTGAAGTCGGTTTCATTTTTTGCAAAATAGTTTTTTTTTTTCAATTTTAGGGAACTCTTCAATATAATAGACAGCAAATCTGTCGCAATTGCACTAATCACGACCAATTTGCCGTCTATTATTGAAGATTTCCCCTGTATATCTCCGAAAATGAGCATCTGATCTTCACCAAACTTAAACGAGACCACCGCGAAATAATATTCTTCCAAACAAATAAATAACAAACAAAATTGGTTCACAATTGGCGAAGATATCGCTGAACATACACAAAAAAAAGACGAATTGATAACCTCCTCCTTTTGGAAGTCGATTAATAAATGCTTAATTAATGTTAATGGTCGCCTAACAAAAACATATGCCAAAATGAATGATCTCCATTGACCCAATTCTCGGTTTCCGATTGAGCTGAAATTTAGCTTACTGATTAATTTAGATTAAAAAAGAATTGCTGGACACACAGCGCCATCTAGTGCCACACTAAGCAACGAGGCTTGTGTCGTGGACACCAGATAGTTGATATAGTACATAGATACTTTTTGTTTGTAAATACATACTTATCTATACTATATAATAAATAATAATAATATTATAAAGAGGTAACATTTGTTTGTAAGTTTGTATGTAGGGGGTAATCTCCGGAAGTAATGAACCAATTTTAAAAATTGTTTCACTGGTAGAGAGCTACATTATTCGTGAGTGCTATAGGCTATATCTTATTCCCGTACTCCCACGGGAACGGGAACTACGCGTGTGAAACCACGGGACGTCAGCTAGTTATACATATAAACATTCATGACTCGGAAACAAATGTCCGTAGGTACTCATCACACAAACATTTTCTCCGACCGGGATTCGAACCCGGGACCTTAAGAACGTAAGGCAGACTCACTACCGTTGCGCCAATCAGGTCGTCACATCGTCAGATTGTCAGGTCGTTAGATGACAATGACAGTTTTAGAATGGCGTAACCTAAGTTACGCCATTCTAAAACTAATATGGCGGACTCCCAAAAATGGCTGACTAGTTATTTTTTATGCATACCTATAATATAGGTATCAAATAAAAGGGTTTGCTGAGAGAAATAGGAGAAATAAAATGATGTCTCTCCAAAGCATGTTTTTAATACTGTAATATTACAATGCCGCGCCGCTGCAAGAGCCAAACAAAGCAAAGGGTATAACCAAAGTGCAATAAGGCTGGCATCAACTGACTGTTATAAACTTAAGGCTAAGCATAATATAGAGATATTGTTGCATTTTCTTAAGATGATAAATCTAATAATTAAACGTGATTTACTTACATTGATAAGTGATAGGAAAAAGTGTCCAATTAGTGGTTGGGTTCACTTTAACAATTCTTATTAATAATCACAAAATATCTCAGTTTATTCCTAAGTGTACACTCGAGACACTAGTGCGAACTGACTTACTAAATATAACGGGTGTCAAAACACAATTAGCTAAGACGAAATTCACTTGTACTATCCATTGTAGTTTGACTCAAACTTTATAGCGGCTCGGAAGTTAGCTACGAGTGATGGTTGCGTATTATGCAGTCAAGACGATGCGCGCTCTCGCTGCGCCGATACTTACTTCAAAATTATTTACTACAGCTTTACGTTTGACGTTCCGAACCGCAATAAAATTTGAACCGTTATATCTACGCAGACCATCCTTCGCAGCTAACTTCGGAGCCGCCATAAAATTTGAACAGAACTATACTAGAAGGTTCCCTTTAGGGTCCAGACCATACCTGCCTGGGAACCTTCTGGTGACATGAAAAAGCTATGGCCTACCCCTTAGCCGTTGCATACAGCTATAAGCAAAATGTATTGCCTGTGATACCTACATTGCGCGCTAAAACAAAGAGCTATTTAGAACACCAATAAACAGAAGTCGTTTGCAATATATTTTGCTGATTTTATCCACAGCCTACAATACATACATGGTCGTCTATGTGTAGGCCTGATTTACACCCTTTAGTTAAATAAGATGACTGAATTGTAATGCAACTATTAAATAGCCGACAGATAGAGAAAGTACTATCGGTATTAAATACATTCCCTGAACCACTCTGCCAGTGTATTCTATCTTTATTGGATTAGCTTTTACGAGAAAATATAAAGTATTGATAGACTTGGTTTTCGAGGTTGGATCTGAAAATAAAAAAATTAAGGAATTTTTGAACTGGGGCTCATAGTTAAAATACACAAAATAAACTCAAACAGAGAGGTATACCTCTGCCTAATTCTAATAGCTCATACACATGAGGTCCTGGATTTGACTCGCGGGTCTCCTCCTGCTGGCAAAACCCAAAATGTTATGGGGTTTTGCCATCAGGAATTTCTCAGTAGCAGCCACGGAGTTTGAATTGGTGCCCGGTTGATGGCAATAGGCTCACCCCCTATTATACACACAGACTCTTCACGAAACCGGCAACCAAGCATTTTGTACATCAAACTAAGTAACTCTACGCAAAAATTTTTGATACCTTTTTTTTTGCAGTAAAAAATCACGTTTTTCGGTAGGACTCAATGTAACGTAATTTAAACATTGTGATGATGGTTGGATTGAATAGTACGGGGGTCATGAAGGTGTTTATTAGTAAAAGCCTTACATTGAAAACATGTATTAAACAAAAAAAAAAACTTGTGAATAAGTTGGAACTGGTCAAAGTTCCAACTTTTTCACAAGTTTTTTTTTCCTCCTCCTCCTCACATCTCCGTAACTAGAAGGTACGGTCTAGAAAAAAATAAATATCGCAACGTCGCATCTGGGAGAACAAGTGCCTTTCGGCTTCGTTAAGAGTCTTTTTACACACTTTTTAGGACTTATAGTTTACAATAATTAAAAACGAGCATTCAAAATGTCATTCGATTATGATGAAGTACTCACATATTGATAACGTGTTGTTTAATTTCAACAAACGGGTCCTTGTCTTAGTGGCCTCGTTAATTAGTTTCTGTCCCGCAACAAGTACTAAATGGGTACCAGATAGTGAATACATCAGAACAAAAACAGTTTGGAAAGCTGCATAATAAATTTAAGGTTTCTGAAAAAAAAAAAACGATTTTAGTTTTAAAACAGTAGAAAAAAATTACAATTATGATGATATTTACGTTTGTAAGGAATACTTCAAACATTATGTATGATGAAGTAATGTAATGCAATGACGACAAGCCCAATGAGAATATCATCTGAAACAAACAAACAAAAATTAACCATAAAAACAGGCAGGAAAAACTGAGAATTTGATTTTCTTTCTGGCATTTCAAAAGGGTCGATTATTCCGAAGACGACTGCAACCACAGTTATGAGCTCGTAGCTAAATAATATGAGCCGCACCGGTGTATATTGAAGGTTATACCGTGCTTGCCAAGGCCGAACTGTGGATGGGTGACAACCATTACATACCGAGTTTCTTCCGTGCCTCGGAGAGCACGATAAGCCTTTGTACTCAGCGGTCATTGGTCTTTAAGAGTCGTTATAGGCGTTGTAGTCAGTGGCCCGAAAATCTGACTACCAGTCGTACCGTATTCGGAGTCAGAGACAGTCGCTCCATGTAAAATACTGTTATTCAGCTGCATCCGGGTAGACTGGAAGCCGATCCCAATAAAGCTGGGAGGCTAGGCAGATAATGATGGTTTGCAGTTGGTAGAACGTTTACCTGAAAACTGAAGCAAGCTGATAGTTCCTTGCTGCAACCAACTAATAACATGTAGTTGGTGGCCCATTCTTCCATCCTTTCTTCTGTCAGAGGATTATTTACTTCTCTCCTTCCAACACAAATTTCCCTTTCCTGCTCATTATAATATTCTTGAAGATTCCGATACATAAAAGTTCAACCGTTTCAATAAACAATGAACCATATTTATGTAAATGTAAAATATAACGTGTTCAATAGAAAAACGTAGTTCGGAAAGTATTTCTGCTGTAAGTAGCACAAGTAAACTCGGGGTAAGGTGCTTCTTTTGAACAAGAATTCTATAAAAGATCCTAATAGGTAAAACACTTACTGCGCATAAGCACAAAACTGCAGTTGTGATGATAAAAAAGTTCTTTAATTTTCTTAAATGTTTCTTTGTGGTTTCTGTATCTAAGCGTTGGTGCACCGCAACTAAGTTCTTAATAAAAAATTTGTAAGAACTTGAACTTATAATGCCACAGACCATTATAATAAAACTACATAAGACACTCATGAAATGAAATGTGAACAAACGACTCGGGAACCGATCGGAGTCTGACGCTACAGTTTCAAAAGTACTACTTAATAATATTCCTCCAGACATAAGTAATTCTAAAACGACCCGTATAATTCGTATTTTACGATAGTTCATATGAGAACTGTAATTTCTGTAAACACCCATTATATCTTCTGCTTTTATTAACATTTCTAACACGGTGTATTTCATTTTGTCGTTAAGATTTACGTTCGAAGTTTGAGTAGGATTTCCGGTGAGTGGGTTGATTGTTCAATTCACGTAATTAAGAAAATTGATAAGTAATAAAAATATTATTATTGGTAGTTCGGTCTTGGTAGATAAAAGTGATTGATAATCCTGAATGTCAGCCATTTGATTGATTTTGTAACCACAAGAGCTTCATTTGAAGTTAAAAAACCGGCCAAGAGCGTGTCGGGCCACGCTCAGTGTAGGATTCCGTAGTTTCCCGTCCGTCACAATAAGTGTTCCCACTTATGAGTTTAAAGGTGGGTGGGTGGGTGGGTTTAGGTATCCATTATGTTAAAATGCTTGCATATACGAATATACTACAAACTTAGTCCAGAAATTATTTTGTACAACTTTTTGTCTTTTTTGTACAAAAACTGTTGTTTCCATCAAGTTCAAAATAATTTTTCCAGAAAGTCCTTATAAAGTTCTACTTTTCAGATTTTTTTCATATTTTCTAAACTTATGGTTCAAAAGTTAGAAGGGGGGGGGGACACATTGTTTTTTACTTTTGGAGCGATTATTTCCGAAATTATTGACATTATCAAAAAATGATTTTAGGAAACCCCTATTCATTTTTAAATACCTTTCCAACAATATATCACACGTTAAGGTTGAAATTAAAAAAAAAACACTTCCCACTTTACATATAGGGGGGCTACCCTAATAAAACATTTTTTTCCAATTTTTATTTTACCTTTTTGTCGGCGTGATTGATATACATATTGGTACCAAATTTCAGCTTTATAGTGCTAACGGTCATAGAGATTAAGCGAGGACGGACGGACAGACATGGCGAAACTCTAAGGGTTCCTAGTTGACTACGGAACCCTAAAAATCAATCATATAGTTGACAATCAGGGTTATCATCAACATTATCACAGATGTTATAGTAAAATGATTAGTGGCTATGTACATTAAGCATATTATATTATGCATTATTTTATATTTTCTCCTGCCTTCCCGGATTTTTTGGAGCTGTAGGTGGGCTCGCATCCTGGCTAATATAGTAACATAATAGTATCCGAATATGCTATCGGGGATAAAAGTATATCCGGATAGTAAAGGCTGATATTGCTATCCCCAATTGCTGCTCAGATTTTTTACTATCCGAATATTTGCACTTAAAACACTTTAAGATGAATGCTCCAACCAGCCCGCAAAATACATTTTCTCTTACGTTTTTTGCAATTCGCAGGCCAGTGCTAGATTGTATGTTGATTAGAATATTATTCGCGGCTGTAAGACGTATGTAGTTATATAATTATTATCATCAAAATAATGAATACAACCTCCCAAGTTCATATAGGTGCAGGAATGACTTTGACCTTGAAAAAGTCATTTTTCCTCCGTTCATATAATTCTGTAACTACATATGTCTTACAGCCGGGAATAATATTTTAATCAACATACAATCTAGCGCTGGCTTGCAAATTGCAAAAAACGTAAAAATTTGAATTTCGCGGGCTACCCTGGGGCATTCACCTTAATAACTTGGTAAATTGCAAGGCAACAATATATTTAATTAATATACCTAGTTCCAAGGTTATATTCTGGTATTTTCAATCGGTTGTTTTTTAATGAAAGAATTTGTTTTCATACAAAAGAAAGTGGAATTGATTCCCGGGTCGGGCAAAGTTTTATTGAGTTTTACAATCAGGAATTGCTCAGTAGCAGTCATGGAGTCTAGATTTGTGCCAGGTTGATGGCAATAGGCTCGCTCCTTATTACTTGGACTTCAACATAACTGGATAAATGTGGGTGTACTATTAGGTACACCTCTGCCTAACCCTTCGGGGATTACTGACTGCATGTTCTAGTTTAGGTATTTATGGAAGATGGCGTCAATAGAATTAGTACGGTGTTTATTCTCACTAACTTTCATTTTCCAATAGCGGGTCAAGTCGCACTTGGACTATAACAGTACATAGGTCCATTATTTCAGCCAAACGACGTTCACTATTAGACATATAACCCCGTCCTGAGCTTTTCGTATCCAGCGACTTACCAAGGGATAGACAATCACTCCATACAAAATATAGGACAACAAAGTTGGGAAAAGGATAGGCAGATGTATACACAAAAAAATGCTTATATAACTCAAAAATAATTATAATCAATGAAATGCACACAGTATACAACGATTACACACACACACACACACACACACAGCTGTTTTTCCTCCTTATTTTGTATTTTTTTTTTTATATGTGTGTGTGCTTTTATCTGACGTCAAATAAACTTTTTTCTTTCTTTCTTTCTTTCTTTCTTTCTATTAGATAAAAAAAAGTGTTAAAAAAAATAGGTTTTTGCAAAAACCACTTTAAAACCTTCACATAAAGTTTAGCTTGGTTTACAACTTCAAACATTTTTACACGATCATGACTATTTCAGTAGAGCTTATTCATTTTGAAAACAACTTAATTTACCCTCTCTCGCTGATATTCGTATATGTGATGAAAAACAATTGCAAACAAGGACTTGAGTTGAATGAATACTTAATTTAGAATGATACGTTCTATCCAATCAATTGTGGATTAATTACATTTTGTAATAATAAACATAGTACATTATTTGTAAGTAATTTAACTAAATAACAAAGAATCATTTAATTTATGAATCTATTCACAAACCATCAAAAGGAAACATCGTAAGGAAACCAGTATGCCGGAGAGATATTTCTCGACGGCGGGCGTGTAGAGCCAAGTCCAAAGCTGGGTGGCATAAAAACTCTGACACCAGGTTAGGCATCACACGATAAAAAAGAATTCAACCAAAGGCCCTAAGTATGTACGAACCAGGTATTCCATTCTATGTGCAAAAAAATGCGCACAATGAACTGCACACAAAAAGTATTCCACAATGTGCGAATACGGTTTGTGTGGTAATTAGAGTGGGGCATTGACATTGATATTGAAAAACATCGATAAAAATATTACTTTTTGCAGGGAGGAACGCTAAAATTGCCTTTTTGGTGAGTACCCAACAAAAAGTACAAGGCTTGCATAAATTCATGGTTGTATTTATTTACCACACTACAATAATATAATCTTAAGACTAAGCAAGTTTCATGTCGTTACATTTTATTTTTGTGTTCGTGCTAAAGCCCATAGACACCAGTGAGTATTTTTTAAACTGCGATTTTATTGTGTAAACCTATTTTAAATAAGATGATTAAATTGCAATTCAACTATGATATAGCTGATAGATAAAGAAAAAAATATCGGAATTAAATACATTACGACTGTCAAAGATCTAGAAAATGACAGCCGGGACCAACGGCTTAATGGCTTAACCTTTTTATTTTCAAATGACTGGGAAATGGGAAATCATCAAATGACTCCCGGTCTGGGCGGAACAAGAGGGAGTGTCAGACTTTACTGACTAAAACCCATCCATGTTCCTTCATCGCTTTTTGTGTTCCGGGGTGTGAAAGTGGAAAAATTACTTTTTCAAGGTCAAAGTTATTTCTGCACCTTTATGAACTTGGAGGGTTGTATTGATGATTTTGATGAATAGAATTCTGTAACTAAATACACACATCAAAAAAAGGTTGCGATCACTTTTAAAAATTGAAATATTTGTGTTACGGTAGATTATATTATGATTTCTTCTTATTTTATGATTATTTATTTAAAAATATAGATTAATATTTTTTTTTTATTTCAAACAGGATATTTCTATTTAAAGAAAACACACAACAAATAATTTTTCTTGATTAAGTTCAATTTAAAAAATTATATCAGCTTAGGCTAGTGATCACAAACTTTTTTGATGTGTGTATGTCTTACAGCCGCGAATAATATATTAATAAACTTAAAACCTAGGACTGGAATGCAAATTGAAAAAAACGTAAGAAAATCTTAACCATAACCGTGTTAAGATGAATATCTTAACATGTTAGTGCTAGCCTATTAATCTACATCATGTAGAAAATGAAAAATAATGTCCTGTGACTTTGACTAAACTACTGGATATTTTCCATTCAATTTTGTCTATAGACTGAAACTGGCCAGTCTAGTTGACAGCGTAATTTAGTGTCGTATTGTCAGCACCATCCTGTATAAAGTTGAGTCTTTCTCTTACACGCTGTACATCGTGTTGTTACTTATGTAGCGTCTTCATTAATTATTTATTAATTGTAGCGTCTTCATTAATTGTTTAATAATATTAAAGGTATTTCTTTAGTGAACTTAGTATGTAAGTAATTTGAGCTTTAGGTTCTCACGGCAAGCCTGCAGATGTTTTATTGCATATTCTTTTTTCTCATAAAGTTTTCAATTTATTAGTTAAACAAATATCACTTTTATTTACAACCAAAGCGATCACAAATTATAAGTAAAAACTAATCGTTATCACCTAAAACTACTTAACAGATCGAAATATTTACAATAGAATTAACAATTCTTCAACTCGCGTAACGGTCGCATGGGGCGGCGACGCGCGAGGCGCGGGTGGACACAGGACGGGCCGGGGCGCGGTCACGCAGTGGCCAGCAGCTGCGTCACCACGGGCGAGCGGCGCCGCGGCGACGCGTCCTCCACCTCGCCAGGGGAAAAATAGAAAATGAACAAATAAATTTAAAAAAATAAAATTAATTGCACACACACAGCTAGACGATACAATTCACAAGTTCCCAGAGACTGCCCCGCATGTTTCTTTGGCTTCAGCCAGACATGCATTTGGTGCAAAAGTTTGGAACGAAGTAAAAGTGCCATCCTTAATCATCGGAAAGTAATTTTTCATCAAACTATACTTATATATTATTACGTATACTTGAGTTTAAGCCTTTAAGCCGTTGGTCCCGGCTGTCATTTCTAGATCTTTGACAGTCGTAACAGGTAGTCAGTGGCCCAAAAGTCTGACAATCAGTCTTGCCACGGGGTATAGTATTACTCAGTACTGACCGGGTTGTGAAGGTCAGATTGCAGTCGCTCGATGTGAAATACCAGTATTGTTCAGCTGCATTCGGCTAGACTGGAAGCCGACCCCAAAATAGTGTAATGTGTATGTCTTTTACATGTTTTTTACTTACATTTTTGGATATTATTAACCTGAAAATTTAAGCATTCGTCCTCCCTAGGTAGCTTCATGGTCATTTCTTGGAGGCTTAGCAACGGCTTTGGCCTTTTTTACCTTGTAATTCATGTTATTTAAGTTTTTATCTTTATTAAATCTTTGTTTACTTTTGTGATGTCAGTTAGTGGCAACCCTAGTTTTATTTTTAATTTATTGCTGGAGCTAGTTGTAGGTTGTATAGGTAAATCACATCGACCTCATTCGATTTTCTTTTTAATAATTTTCTAATTTTAAAATGTAAATATCTGGAGTTGACAGGAGCCTGGTGGTGGAATGGGCAGTCTACGTTCAGAGCTGAGAGCAGGAACACCTCTGAGAAGCTCCATAAAAGTATATTTAAAAGGGCAGTTCCCTTATTCTTCGGTTTTAAGTCGGCCTCTCTCCGTGCCGCACCCTCACCAAGAACACCTGGAAACCTTGATGCTTGAGCTACACAAGCCTGATGAAGATTTGATGCTCCTCGGCCCTCCTCCTACGGCCTGAGGATTGACGGTCCTCGGCCGTCCACCACCGTCTGAAGACAGATGCCCTCGGCCCTTCTCTACGGCCTGAGAGTTGATGGTTCCTCGGTCCTCCTCCACAGTCTGATACGGACGTTCTTCAGTTATTTATTCTATTCTGCGTTTCATCTTCAGTACTTTCCGCCAGCTTCACTGGCATTAGTAATTAAGTAGCTCCAGCCTTTAGATTATCTTTGTTAATAAATTCTTATAACTCGTCCCCTTTATTTCTTTTAATAGTGCTCCCCTCCAGACTGAAAGTTAGGTAGGTGAGTGCTCAGAGTGACTTTACAGTTTTGTGGATCCTATCCAGGAAAATGTAACGTTACAATAGTTGGAATTTACCGCGTTGTAAATTCTTCTTTGCAATTTTGACACTAAAGCGGCTAAAGTTATAGTCACTTATTATTTCAGGAATGATGTAAAAAAAACGGCCAAGAGCGTGTCGGGCCACGCTCAGTGTAGGGTTCCGTAGTTTTCCGTCCGTCACAATAAGTGTTCCCGCTTATGAGTTTAAAGGTGGGTATCCATTATGTAAACATGCTTGCATATATGAATATACTACAAACTTAGTCCAGAAATTATTTTGTACAATTTTTTGTCTTTTTAGTACAAAAACTGTTGTTTCCATCAAGTTCAAAATGATTTTCCTAGAAAGTCCTTAAAAAGTTCTACTTTTCAGATTTTTTTCATATTTTCTAAACTTATGTTTCAAAAGTTAGAGGGGGGGGACACACATTGTTTTTTACTTTTGGAACGATTATTTCCAAAATTATTGACATTATCAAAAAATGATTTAAGGAAACCCCTATTTAAATACCTTTCCAACAATATATCACACGTTAGGGTTGAAAAAAAAAATCACTTCCCACTTTACGTATAGGGGGCTACCCCTAATAAAACATTTTTTCCAATTTTTATTTTACTACTTTGTCGGCGTGATTGATATACATATTGGTACCAAATTTCAGCTTTCTAGTGCTAACGGTCACAGATATTAAGCGAGGACGGACAGACGGACGGACGGACGGACAGACATGGCGAAACTATAAGGGTTCCTAGTTGACTACGGAACCCTAAAAAGGGAAACCTATTAAAAGAGACGACTTATGGAACATACACAAAATAAATAGTACACTGTTTAATATAATTATATCCTTTTATTTTAAACCATACACGCAAAGTGCGAAAATACAAACAAGTACAATAAATCACAATTATTGTGTAGATAAAATAATATTATGACAATGAAGACGGATGTTTGCAATGCGATGCGGCTCGTCTTAATCTGAGTTAGTTTTTAAACAAAGAGATGATATTGAAAAAAATAAAACTTAAAACTAACCGATACCTAAGGCCTAAATATTATATGATTTTAGATTGTGTTTGTTGAAAATCTATAACGCTCTTTTATACAAGGTGTAAAAACAACAATCACGAAGCCGTCAACCAAGCATTCTGTAATCTGTACATCAAATTAAGTAACCCTATGCAAGAACTTTGTTAGGAAACGACTTTTTTTAGGGCGAAAAATCTCGTTTTAATAGTAAACGAGTCATAGAAGTATTTAAATTCAAGTTTTAACCTTTAAAACTAGTTTTTTTTTCAACGTATGAAAAAGTTGGAACTAGATAAGATCCAGCACAAAAATGATGCAATGACGGGGAAAACAAGTGACTTTCGGCTTCGTTTAAGGGACTTTTTACACCCATTGTATAAAGGATGTAAAATACCTCATAACGAAGCCGAAAGGCACATGTTCTCCCCGTCATTAGGATCGTTATTTTTTTCTACACCATACCTGGTAACCTTCTATTTACGGAGATATTGGGGTCAAGGTTCCAACTTTTTGACAAGTTTTTTTTTAATACAAGTTTTTAATGTAAGATTTTTAATTTAAACACCTCCACGACCCCCGTACTATTCAATCCATCCATCAGCACAATGTTTTGAGTGCGTTTCATTGAGTTCTACCACAAAACATGAAATTTCACCCCAAAAAAGAAGTCGTTTTCCAGTAATAATTTTTGCGTAAAGTTACTTAGTTTGATGTACAGAGTGCTTGGTTGACGGCTTCGTGATGAGGTCTTTTACACCCTGTATAGGCAAATGTTTACGTGTCGCAAAGAGTGACTGAAAACGGGCGAAAACTAATTAATAACTAAATTGACATAGTACGGTCGACCAAGCTATTGGGTTTACATTTTACAATGTAATTTGCATGTTAAAACGTAAACCAAATAGCTTGGTCGACCATACATAAATAAATATCTCATTAAATAAGATGATTAACTTGCAAACCAACTATAACGTAAGTAGCAGAAATAGACAAAAGTATTGGTATTAGGTACATTCCCAGAATGATTTTGTTGGTATATTCTATCTGAATGGGGTTTACTTGCACTAAAATATTCAGTTTTCTTAGTCGCTTTGTTTCTGGGGCTGATGGATCTGAAATAATAAAAATGAATTGAAATTATGTGAAATGAAATGAAATGATGATGAAATGATGTTTATTTTTGCAAGTAGGTTATCACAAACACTTTTACACGTAATTTTTTAAAAACTAGATGGGGTCGGTGTTTCGTACCTGACTACTCTGAGAAGAAACAGCCGAAACAAACTCAGAGGTCATAATCTCTTTTGAAGTCCAGACATAATCTTGCTCAATTCACATGAGGACTATGCAGAGAATATGTAGTGTCTGAGATGGTCTTTTGAAGAAAGAACCACACAGATTTGAGTGGACCTGTTCAACGAAACGAAGGACATTTGGGTAGGTCGCTTATAGTACTTATAGTACCTACTCAAACTGCCAGACCGTCGTGGGGAAAAAAATGTGACCCACATGGTCCTCACATTCACAATAATTAAATAAAATTAACAATAATATACAGAACTAATGAAAAAAAACATCATTAAATGTCACAATAATAATAAAAAAAGTAAAATACTTAACAAAATAAGTATTCATGTCAAATCAATACATGTCACATAAAATAATAAAAAATGAAGTAAAAAATAATAAAATACTGAACTAAGTTTTCATGTCAAATCATTCAATGTCAAAGTGTATAAAAGAAAGGAATTAATAATAAACAAACGAAGTCCATCAGTCATTACATCTCAACTTGTTCAACATCTGCTGAGTTCTACGTTTCCTCTACAGCGTGTACCATAAAGAGTGAAAACATAACCTTAACGAAAACGAGATCTACTTGTTCTGCACTTATATAGATATTCCGGTATGATAGTATAAATTAAACCCTTACGTATTGACCACGTGCTGTATATTTGTGATAGACTTCTTTTAATTAGTAAACTCTCGTTTAGAAGACGTTGACCAGCGATGATGACAAAATATGCACAAAATATCGTATACAGCAGAACATACATCACAATGATTGCAAAAATTAAATTTTGTGTTATCTGTAAAAAAATAACGTTTAATATTAGAATTGACGACACAGGATTCGTTTGAACAAAGCTATTTTCACGTTGATTTTATTCGGCAAACCCAAATGCTTGCACGGATAATAATATCGATCGCGTAGGGGCTCGTCCGCAAACGGTGTTAAAGCTGGACTCCTCCGAAGCAGAGATGAAACGAGAATAGAGGAGACCACCACCACTAGAACCGCCAATAGTAATTCGTTATATATACTTCTCATCTCCGCTTAGCTTTAGTGGAAACGGGTAACAGATAAAATAGGAGATGTCTTGCAATTATTTAGGTCAGCGGAGATTAGAAGACACGTAAGCGGCGTGCTGCAAGCGACGTCCGGTGAGTGGTGTGCTGTGAACGGTGCATATCTCCTCTTCTCTCTGCTTTGCACATCTCCAAACAGCTTCCGTGGATATACTCTAGCTCTTACGCGTCTCCTCTACTCTCCACTTTGCACATCTCTTCTCAACTCCGCTTTGGTAGAGTCCAAGCCTTAGATGATTCTCACACAACACCGCTCCTCCGCGGGCGGTGATACGTGTGTTAGACATCAACGTATTTCATACTACAACACATACTACAACAGCCCATAACGTCCACTGCTGGACATAAGCCTCTCCCATGATGGGAGGATTAGCATTGTATTTCATACGCTTGTATAAAATACGTCAGTAACAGATCCGTTACTGCAAGACCGCGCGGACGAGCAGTGTCGTGTAAAAAACCAGCTTTTAGGAACAGGAGTAAGAGAACAACCCAATTCAATTAGTGTTTAGAAGCAGATACTTACGCCTACTATAAATGCACTGAACACCCCGTAAACTGAAATAACCAACTGTATTGATGACAGGGCCAAAGAAAACAACATCTGAAAGAAAAATAAATAGCATTAGAGTAACCTAGCATAACACGCACGGCATCACGCCTGTAACCGTGATGCCGTGATGCGTGATGTAAGCCGTGTGGTATCCGGCAGAGTAGAATAGAACCAACCCATTACACTCACGGGTCAAGCAATTGTTGTTATAAGGTGTCTAATGTCTGAGGCAGAACACCTTGCACCTCCGTAGACCAGAGAATGGGCAGCAGCGTTTTCTGTTAGTCTTTCATCACTGCGATCTCCAATCCGCCTGCCAAGCGTGGAGATTACGGCTAATTCCTCCCATTATGGGGGAGGCTTATGTCCAGCAGTGGACGTTAAGGGCTGTTGTTGTTGTTGTTGTTGTAACCCTCGAAGAATTAGTCAGAGGTGTACCTAATAATACACCCACATTTCGCCAGATGTTTTTCGAGTTCCATGTTAAAGGGGGTGAATCTGGGGGGCAGGTGATAAGGGCAGAAAGATGATGATTGTTGCTCTTACTTTTAGGTGAAAAGCAAGCCAAGCCATCATCATCTGCCTAGCCTTTCCACAACTATGTTGGGGTCGTATGGTGGGCTTCCAGTCTAACCGGATGCAGCTGAATACTAGTATTTTACATGGAGCGACTGCCTATCTGACCTCCACAACCCAGTTAGTACCGCGTAATACGATACCCCTTCGTAAGACTAGTTGTCAGACTTTTTAGACTTCTGACTACCTAACGACTGTCAAAGATCTACAAATGACAGCCGGGACCAACAGCTTAACGTGCTTTGCAAGGCACGGAAGAAACTCGGTATGTAATGGGTGGTCACCCATCCATAGACCAACCTAGGCAAGCACGGCTTAACCTAACGATCGACCCGAGCGGCTGTCATTATTTAGCCACGAGCTCCTAAAGCAAGCCAAGCCATTAACATTATAATTATTTACCTGACTACTGAAGCAAGCAGATAGTTTCCTGCTGCAGCTGATCAAGAACCGATATTTAGTAGCGCACTCGTCCAGGTCGTCGATCGTTACAATTTGATCATCCCTCTGTTCTCCGTCCAAATACAATATCTTCTCTACTTCATCATCTCTATTCAGAATATCTGATATGCAATCATTGACAGTTTTCAAAAAATAATGTAACATTGTAATATAAGTGTATAATACAATATTTTCTAAAATATGGCGGATTTCAACGTAAATTTCTAACGTTACAAACAATAAGTAGTTTAATGTTAGTCCTGTGGCTTCCACATACATCTTATTAAGCGTTTTCGTTGCAAAAATAGCTGTGCTGCCACATAGATGTAAAGCAATTGTTGTTATGAGAACAGTTTTCAGTTTCTTCACATATTTGTTGTAATACGTTGATTCTCCTTTGAAACAATGGTGCACGGCCCTTACGTCAGTAATGAAGATTTTAAAAGAATGCGAACTGTGCACACTACATACCATAATAACGAAACCGCTTATGAAATTCACCAAATAAAATATCCCCATCACAGAAGGAGGCACTTTTTTACAAGTTAACGTAAACGATCCAAACGTATCTATATTAACTTTAAATACAAACACATATAGCAACACTTCAAAAATTACACGAAAAACTACAAGTGTTTTTTGAAAATATCTGAGAGAGTAAAAATTTCTGTAAACACCCATTATATTTTCAGCTATTATTAACATGTTTATCATTTTGATGAGAAGCGAACTAGAGCGTGTCAACTCCTAAAATAGCTGGCAGTTATTGATGATATTATACAATTATTTAAATTAAAACGAAGTTAAAAAGTTCCATTGCTATGATAATATCATCGATTCGTATCTTCTGTTGACAGACATTCTGTTATTGTTTGTATATCGTGGAAAAGTAATAGCATTAATTTAAATGAATAATCTATAGGACTGACCTATTTAGGTATAAAGTATGTTACACAAATATGTACTCGTACAAACATCAAGTACTTAATGCAATTCATAATTTTTTCATCGTTTCGAAGTAATTCTCAACAGTTCAAACAGTTATCAATATACAAAAAATAATGGGCTAAAAAAGCTTATATGAATCCTGTTAAAAGTACGTACATCTTTAGAAACACGAAACGCCTTTAAAGCAATTTCTGTTTGTCTATAACTGTTTCAGAGACAGCTAAAAACAGGCAAATCTACGTTTACTACACTACAAAAACGTACACTATACTTAAACTTAGATTTAAACAATAAATAAATTATATGACATGGTTGAACTGCAACATAACAACGATGTATGTCGCAGACAAAGACAACATCATAGGAAACAAGTACATTCCCAGAGAAAAAGTGCCGAATTTTATGACAATAGGATTGGTCGTAACTAAACGATTTAGATCCTTTAGCTGTCTTGTTTCGGATTTTGCACGATCTGAAACATGAACAGTATATTAAAGTACTCGTATTAATTTAGTAATAGAATATTTCGACGACAGCATAATCTGGTACCACCAGAAGGTGGTCAAACACCAACTGAAATGTAGAATTACTTCACTTAACTTTTTGCATAAAAAATAATTATTTAATCAAATCAGCTTGATAAAGGCCTCCCCAAAGTTGAGGTTCTACCGTGCTCACTGACGTTCGACCACTTTTCAACATTGTCACTCAGGACATAAGGGTGAGAAGTGGTTGACCGTCAAAGAGCACGCTAGTACAGTATGTTTTCCTCTGCCTACCGTATCCGATATGACCAAGCTACTTTATTAAAGTCATCCGTTCAATATTTAAGGGAGGAGTCATACGCTACTCTTGAGGGAACGCAGTCTCCACTCCAAGAGTCGCTTACTCCATCGGCCAACGTCCCTTCAACCGCTTCAGACCACTACCATTAGAAGTTTCCCTCTCTGCAAGCTATGTTCAAGTTTCTACCAGAAGTTTTGATTTTTCGTTGTCTTGCCATCTGTGATTTTTATGGATTTGGATGTTTTCCATGACTTGCCCATAAATACTGAATATTAATAAAATATACTAGTAAAACTTACGAGAGGACACTTCACAAGCAAGCATTGCCAAAGCCTTGTTGAAAGTGTTAAATTCATTTTGCAACTTCTGACCAGCGACTAATAAGGTAAACGTAGCTGACATGTGGTATATTAGAGCATACACAACATTTGTTGGTCCGAAACTTCTCTCTGAGGCCTGAAAATAATGTATCATGTTATTGTCTATTTTTGAAGTGAAAACTTCTTCAGGCGCGTTGAGCACTTTTTGGGTGAAGGAAAAACATTAAACTCATCGTCACGTAACGTAACGTGCGGTGACGCTTCGAAGCCGTTCGTAGCACTCGTAGCATTCGCTACGGCGTAGCACCACATAGGCATGCGCGGGGCATAACCAGTGCTACGACTGGGGCGGGGCCTTTGTACTTTTGGTTTTCACTTCTATCGGCATTCCCCAAAGACTGCTCTGATTTTTTACTATATCGGTGTTCTTGATATCGCAAGTGAGGTATAGTCAAATTGCTTTAACTAAGCAAAATAAGTGAATGTGAACTTGAACCAAAAACTCGCAACTGTACATGATATTTATCGCTATCCATACTAACTGTCGCTGAATATGATATCGCACGCGTATGATAATACAGGACCTGTATATTAAAATATGAAGCACACGTAGGTACGTATACATACACACGTACTTGCACATACGTATTAAACTAAATATTTCCAAGAATAGACTTGAGTAATTATGTTCTATACGTACAACCTAATAATTTTATAAATGCTAAAAATAATGTTATTTCGTGTACCTAGTTATAACTACGGTAGAATTAACTTTATAATACGTTACCTTTTTAATAATCGCGTTAAAAATTCCATACATAGAACAAATACACTGCACCATGGCTATACCGAGTGAGAATAATAGCTGAAAACAAAAGTTTGTTTAGTAATGCAAATCGTTACAATCAATCAATAAGCCTGATTTTTTTGTTTATTTAATGATTTAAAAAGAAGTAACATTGCTTTTACGTCTCAATCATTAGCATCTTACGATATTTTCCCGAAACAGTGTGAAAACGTTTCATCGTAAAAGTAATTCGTAAAGGTCCAAGTATGTACCCTTGGAGAACTCTAGTCCGTTTTCCAATATTCATGGCTGATATTTTGTCCATGAAGTCACTAGTATTTGGTATTAAGAGCAATAAACATGGTTAATAGTTTTTAAGTCAGCCTTCGTATACTGCATTGTGCTGTAGATAGATGTGATTTTTGTGCACACCTCATCGAAAGTCTTACTTAGATCAACGAAAGCTCACATCAAAGCAATTTGAGCTTCTAGTACTCCGCTGATGTTTCATAGCTTGGTAATCATGTTCGTCGAAACAAATCGCGTAGATTGCCTGTTAATAATTCGGACTCTACCTTAACGTTATTGGAGGATAGGCTCAGTCTCTGGTGTAACGTTTAGTTAAAATAACATCATCTTCTAACCGGTGCAAAGGCATTCAACATTGAGTCGCCCCAGAACTTGGCCATCTTTATCTTGGCGTCGAAAAAATCATCAACTAAATACTTACCAGTTCTTGATAACACAAAGATATATTTTTACAGCAAGCCATGATGTGTTGGTATTTTTCTGTCCAGCTGTTCACTTTTTCAGGTAAATTAATGCATTCCTCATTTGCATCTAGGCTGATTTCATTGGATTCTTGCTCATTGTACTTCTTTAGTATATCATTTACAGAATTGTTAAGACATTTAAGATAATCGTAAGTGCATGTTATTGCGCAGTACACTACTAGATGTTCCAGCGTGTAGCGAATGTCTACCCATAATTCGTAGACGAGTAATACTACCATTTCTCTCAAAATATATGTCTCCACGAAATACGAGTCGATAAGCCTTACAATCAGAAGTATGATGGCCATCACAGTGAACACCACGAAACCAATACAGCATTTGACTTTTAGTCTTTTCTCCGAATTTTTGTAATGGACTTCGTCCTTGAAATAACTATGGAGCTTTCGAAGGTTCTCGTAGAATTTGCTGAACGATTCGCAATTAACAACTCCACCAATAACTATTACAAGGCTTTTTAAAAGAATCAGTAATTGGAACAGATCCGTTACCAACTTGCCCTTATCGCTGTAGTCCAGATTGAGTAAATTTGACAAAATTACATTGTTTACGGAGATGGCCAAAGAAAGAGAAAGTTCGACGATGATACGTGTTATTGCTATAATCTTTTGACTCTTGTTTAAGCTCGCGTAGTTTCTATAGACACACATAAAGTTTTCGCCATAGATTAAAGTATAGAATAAATTCATGTTGACGACTGGTGACATTCGTTCTAGAAAGATACGTTGTAACGAATGATGAAATGTGTCGCCTGCGACCTCGATAAACTTAATGTACATTTTCTTAATCATATTAGGTACTTGTCTTTATGAAAAAACATGACTTGGACGTCGTTAATGCTAATAAAATAGGTAAATATTAATACACTTATGTGACACTTCAAGGTTGGGCAGATGATGAATAATACTATGATATACGACGTATAAAATAAGGTTCTTTATTGATTGGCAGCTCTTTATTAATTAAAGATACAAAAAGATATTTACGGTTACCTTGAGCACCGAAACTTTAATAAATTTATCATTTATTTCTAGTCACCAAGCGAAACCAAAATGGTCTATTGATCATTAAGAAATCTAAGGCCTAGCCTGGTTTAGTATTTTCAGCGGCACGTCAGAAAAGATTTGGATGACACTATGATGAAAAAGAAATGTAATAGGTAATCCTTAGGCTATATTTCACCAAAGAAACCGAATGCGATCAGCAATTTAAAACAAGTTCAAGAATTGTCAGTGTCAACACTATTGTTGAATTTTGACACTGATTAACCAAGTTCTTGAACGACGTTTGCGGGTGCACAGCGGTACATATTTGGTCGGTTTATTTGATCCGGCAGTTATCCTTTGAACAACAAAACCGACCCGATCAGCAAATATTCGGCTTTAACCCTGTTTGTTTCGATTGGCAAAACTTCGCACGGAATCTAACGCTGCATCATATTCGAGTCGACTCGTCACAATTTTACCTAAGCCGGGACATTTTTTTCTAACTTAAATGCATCATAGTGGGCGTAGTGGACGTTGACAAGAAGGCTGTTAAACTGGAATGAGATTGCCCAATCAATCGGCCGCATGCACGAGATGACGGGAGATGGACAGCGCCGCCGAGGACGGCCCAGAAAGTGGCAAAAAGACCTAGATGCATACTGTGAAGGCTAGTTCGAGGTGGCGGAAAAAAGAGTTTGTAAAAGGAGTTGTAGGAGGCCTTTGCCCAACAGTGGAACAGTATGGGCTAAATAGATATGTTTCAATAGAAAATTGATTTTTCCGGCTCGCTAAGCCAAATAATTCAGATCCCACCATCGGGTGCGTGCGGTATCATTGGTGGAATTGGCCTTAAGTGTTAAATTTTATCTTTTTTAGGGTTCCGTACCCAAAGGGTAAAAACGGAACCCTATTACTAAGACTTCGCTGTCTGTCCGTCTGTCTGTCCGTCTGTCCGTCTGTCCGTCTGTCTGTCACCAGGCTGTATCTCATGAACCGTGACAGCTAGACAGTTGAAATTTTCACAGATGATGTATTTCTGTTGCCGCAATAACAACAAATACTAAAAACAGAATAAAATTAATATTTAAGGGGGGCTCCCATTACGGAACCAGTATGGAACCCTTCGTGCGCGAGTCCGACTCGCACTTGGCCGGTTTTTTTATTTAGAATCATCCCTATTTCGAAGAACTCGAAGGAAATTAGTTTCGTACCTTATTTCCTTTTCTTCAATCTAGGACGTTTGATACGTCTTAAAGAGTGTGATTTATTTATTTTTATCCGCATAAATTCGTATTTCATAGGTCTGAGAGAAAATGATTAAGTCACTGTTTAAAAAAAAAAACGCGTTTTAGGACAATTGGATTTTTATACCATTTTTGTACAACATTGAAATGTGGAAGGAGGTAAGGGAGGCCTATGCCCTGCAGTGGGACAATTATAGGCTTATAATAATAATAATAATAGCGGTACTCCTGGACACGGCTCGTATTGTTAGGAGGTTCCTCTCTCTGAAGCCCTGACCTCCGGTAGCTTGGACCCTGTTCCCGATACCGGTGGGCTACAATTTTTTATATTTTTAAATGTTTTCTAAATATTTTTTTAAATTAATATTAAAAAATGTAACAATTTTTTTTAAAGATGAATAAAGGATAATAATAATAATAATAATTTTGCACAATATCTTAACATCACGCTTGCAATCCCCAAAGGGTTAGGCAGAGGTGTACTCCTTAGTATACCCACACATTTTGCCAGTTATGTTTAATTCCCATCTAATACGAGGCTAGCCTATTGCCATTAATCGGGCTCAAATCCAGACTCCGTGACTGCTACTGAAAAAATCCTAATGGGAAAATCCAACAATGATTCGCCCGATCCAGGAATCGAACCTAGAATCGGAAAAATAACACACACTCTAATAATACACTATTTGATAGTGTCGCTAATAAGGATCAAATTCTGGGGAATAATAACATACGGGTCGATGTTTAAACAAGACAAATTTAATGATTGAACTGCATATTAAATTAAATGATTAAACTGCAGCATAACGATTATATTGTTGATATTCAACGTGAGTATAACTGGCAGCATATACATCCCAGCAGGCATGTTGGACAATAACTTTACATGAAGTGGTTTCTTCTTTATCAAACGTATGAAGTCCTTTATTATTTTCGCTTCAGCTTTACGTGAATCTGAAATAATTTCGTAAAATTGTAGAATAAATGAAGTTTACCCTCTCAATATTTACACGTCAAAATGAAAGTACTTTGAAAGCTAGATGAGGTCGCTGTTTCATACCGACCATTCTGTGAAAACGAAACAAACTCAGAGATCACAGTCTCTGTAAATATAAAACAACTCTCCATTTATTTTGTTGACCCGTCGACCAATCGGGCGCTAACGGATCGGCAGCGTATCGCGTTTGATTCATTCACACCTCATAGAGGGGTAAAACACGTATGAAGTATTTATATTTTACACATTGCATTAAAACAATGCTGCAAACGAGACACGAGAGAAACGATGCAAACGAGCTGCTGTGAACCTGCCAACAGGGGTTCGAAACAGCATGGCCCAGCAACGGCCAAGTGTGACAAGGATAGCTTCGTGAAGGTGGAGAGGAAGAAGAGGAAGAAGCCTCCTAGTCGGAACCAAGGCGGGACCGCGCTGGCAGGACCCAATATGCTGCGTCCGGCAATACCAACGACGCAGCTCTTTGTGTCCCGGCTACATTACACCACGAAGGTTGAGGAGATCGTGGAGTATGTCCGAGCGAAGACCAGCTGGACCTTGAGGGTCGAGAAGTTGGAGTCGCGCCACAACAAGAATTTTAAGTCGTTCGTGCTGCGAGTTCCGACTCACCATATTGAGACCTTCCAAAAGGAAGAGTTTTGGCCGAAGGGTGTCATGTATCAGCGATTCTGCGGAAGGCTACGTGACACCACGCAGCGCAACATGACGCCATCTCTTCGTGTACAATAGTTTAATTAGGTTTTTGTAGTTTATATAAATATAGATATAAATTAGGTTTTTGAAGTTTATATAAATAGCAAGCAGCCAGACTGTTGCAACATGCAGCTCGAAAATATTTTTTCACACCACCTGCTCGAAAATGTCAAATTAAATGTCAAGCAACCTTAACCTAAAGTGAGTCATTAGTGGCCACGGGCACAGCCGGTCAATGATGTTGTACTGGATTTCATTATGACCCGCTGGTCAATAATGTGATTTGAATTTGGAATCTCACATGCTCAGCTAAATTGGCAGTATAGTACTAACAAACACCCTTTGGTGCCAGAAAGAGGAAAACTATTCTCGATACCCTTACTGCGCGTGGATGATATTCTCGATTTCCTACAAAATCATAACGACTGCTTCTTCATATCGTTGCCATGTTTTCGAAGACATAATATTGTAAGAATATATAAGATAACTACGAACCATTTTTTAAAAGGAATGGAATAACATTAAAACTGGCATTAATAATAACAAATACCGTACCGCGCCGTAATAACGTAATAGTAATTGGCTGTAACATTAGTTAATTATTCTTACTGTTTGTTCATTTAATAAGTACTTTGTTTTTCGTACTATGGCTATTATTTTCTCACAGTAGGTGTAAATAGTAGAGTATCCTCCTCTGGGCTAAAGGTGTCTTTGCCTTGGGCTAGCTTGAATCCCACGCTGCGAATCCTTCATTGCGCTCGAGATTCAATATGACGCCCGTGACATAAGACACAACTTTAGCCCCTCGGTGCATACTTAATCTACTATTTTTCCGGACTTCCAACTATAAAATATTAAAATTGCTTATAATTCTGCCATCATTTTAGCATAGTAGCGCCTGAATCATTAACTTGACATGTTTTAATTAGTATTAGTCACACCAAGAACAATAATTGTTTTATAAAGCCGAGCCTGCAGCCTGTGGATTTTCACCCCTTGGTTGGAAATTATTTGAGCAGCGACGATTGGTAATATCGTTAATATTGCATGAATCAATAAAACAATCATCATTTTCTTGTCTTCTGCCTGTAATTTGTTAAATGATATGAATATTTACCAATCAAATCATATTATGAAGGATTAAAACTGATCGAAAATGAACTGAATACATCAGATAAAAAAAATATTGTCTGAAATCTGATCCCGTTATGCTTCTTTTGTGCTTGTTATATCGCAAAACACACACATAAACAACATAGCTTTTAATGATAAGCGTATTTAGAACATTATGCTATCGGTTTCAGCTTCAAACGATTGGCAGATATAAAACGAAGATTTTTTTTTTTTGCGTGAGGACTGTTAAATGATTTAGGTGCAAACGGTCCTTAACCATGCGTTGGTACTTACGTTAAGAACACATATTTTGTAAATCCGAAAAACGTAGTTTAAAAGTGAAACTATCATTGAAAAGAGAAACTGAAACAAAACAAAAAACATAATAAAAGTATGATTTCTAACTTCTTAATTTATTTCAAAAGACAAATGGATTCAGACCTGCCGTCCAAAGCTAAGCGTCGCTTTTTCACAGCAGTTCGCTAAATCCCGATACATTTCCACCCATTTTTGTATCTGCTCTCTTGTGATATCACACTGCTCATCCGAATTAATGTCACATCTCTCCTGAGCGGCTGATACCAACGAAGTCAGGCATTTGGACAAATGAACTATAGAGACAACAACAGCAATAAATGATATTTTCTGATATACTACAGTAACTCTTGTAATGGCTTGTGATATCTGTACAGGAACTAAAATAAAACCATGAGCCTTTCCATTCGTCAAAATAAAATAATGGTTGAAGAACCAGAAAACGGAAGTGGTTGTAATGAAAACGATGCTTAACCAGAACACTGTCTTCAGGCAGCTACTTAATTTTTGTCATCTTTATTAAACCATTTAACGAGACGGCAGACGCTTCTATAATAAGATATGAAGGCGCGGCTGTAACAGATACCATTTATAACGATTGTCGAATAGTTTACAAAATTAAAAACAATAAAAGCAATATAGACAGAATTAATGATTTGAATGAAGTTGCCACTGTGTGGCGGCATACTTAATTCGCCAATTACAGCATACAAATGAAAGATAGCCTGCACAAATATGTGGAAAATAATCAAATACTTCTTCGCCCTTATCTGGCTACAATAATTTCTGTATACGCCAAAAATGTTTTCTATAACAATTAAAAAGTTCAACCACTTTATTGAAGACATTTTTGTCTGTTATGTTGCGTGTCACGGTGAAGACATTACAGAAATATGTAGTTTATATAGACAAAACATGTCCATTTAATGTTCAAAATACATTTTAACGTAATAAACTTAAGCGGAAGAGGCGATATTAAAAAAAGCGGCCAAGTGCGAGTCGGAGTCGCCCTCAAAGGCCAGATATCAAATATAATTCAAACCATTTTTTTTAAAGTTCTAGAAACCAAAAAAGGAGGGACATAATTTTTACGGCTTTAAAAGCGACATTGACATAAGAATAAACTGTATTTGAGGAACCTCGAATTATCATTTTGTGTAGCAGTGCATAGAAGACACTTGCTCTCCAAATTTCCAACAGTCTCGGAGTTAATTTCCGTTTTTGTCATTTGGCAACGGAACCTTAAACATGGACAATATTTTATTAGTATAGGTACCTTAAATGATTAGGCATACAATTTACTAAAGAGAATTGAGATGGGTAATAGGCCTTTAGTATGGGACGCAACTTGCGTCGATGCTCTTGCGCCTTCTCATCTTTCAAGCTCGTCGTGCTGTGCTTGCGCTGCCGCTGCGGATGAAGATAACCTCAAGCGGCGAAAATAGTATAGAAACCTTTGTGGTAACTATATTTTCGAGCCATTTGGGGTTGAAACTCTGGGGCCGTGGGGTCCGAGTGCCCATAGACTGTTCAACGTGATTTTTCACCACAAAAAAGAAGTCATTTTCCAGCAATAATTTTTGCGTAGAGTTACTTATTTTGATGTACAGAATGACGGCTTCGTGAAAAATCTGTTTACACCCCGTAGATATAGCGTAAACTTACAGCCTAAAGTCATAAAATAATGATTCTGTCAACGTTTTGGATATGTAATAAAACTACAAATTAGGTTTACGATAATATTTAAGTAAAAACAACCTGATTTACTTTCACCTTTATTTCGTACGTGGATCATAAACGAATGCTTAAGACATACATAATACAACTCATGATCATTGAAAGGAATGAAATCCTCGAATTTGTTTAATAAAAAACAAACTAGCATAATATTATATTATACACCACAAATAAAACCTAATCACTATCACGTCTGTCTGCCCCTATGTATGCTTCGATCTTTAAAACTCCGCAACGGATTTTGATGCGGGTTTTTTAATAGATAGAGTGATTCAAGAGGAAGGTTTTAGTATATCATTTGCGGGCGGGCCAAGCCGCGGGCATCAGCTAGTACAATGATGATGATATCTATACCAATATTATAAAGAGGAAATATTTGTAAATTTTGTATGTTACGAATAAACTTAAAACTACGGGACAGATTTGAAAAAATCTTTGAGCAATGGATAGCTACATTATCAGCGAGTAACATAGGCTTAATTTTATCCCCGTTCTCTCACGGGAACGGGAAGTAAGTTAGTAAGTTATATAACATGATTAAATTGCAGCAAAACAATAACATAATTGACAGTTAACGTACCTCTCAGGCCCGAAGGATCCGTAAATAGCACAAATAACGAACATGCCTTGAGCCCCGCTGTACCGTTTACGGAACAAATCTAAAGGGTTAATTAAAACATTTTTCAAAAATAACTTCTACCTCTAAACCGTTTGCAAATTTTTTCACTCTATGTCCAACTAGTAGTCGATTCAAACGATACCAAACTTTAGTAACATTCTAAACGGGGCATCACTATAAAAAAAAAAGAAGTGCGTCAGTCGTTGAAACGTCAGTGTAGGTAAACATTGAGTGCCGCTCGAGTGATTTATATGTTTTTGTTTAGATAAGTGGTTGAAAACTTTGTGAAGTGAATGTTTATTACCTTATTAGTGTATAATGCTACTTTGTAGCAAGATATTTACGTGCAACAATGAACCAAAATTATTTTGTGAGCCAACAAAATTTTCGTCGAACGATTTTTTTGTCAACATGGAGTAGACAATTGAAAATGTGAATTTGACTGTTCTAAAATGAAATATGGTCTTGGAAACAGCAAAAACAAGGTAAGTAACAATCATAATTCATTATTTACTATAAGAATAATCATACATATTCATATTTATATAGATTTCAAGTGTTTTCAAATCGAGGTCAATGACAGTAAAATGACAGTTCGCCGTATACGAATTTTTTGTTACAATCTAGTTGAAATCTGATTAGAATGTATCAGTAAGACTCTTATATGAATTATGTATTAGGTTACTTGTGTATTTGTTACATTGGTTCTAAAGTTTCGTGTAAATTGAATCAGTAGTTTTACCAAAAAAAAAAATACGGCCACAGGTCTTAGCGCGGCAAATTCTCATATGTCATCTAACTCATATCCTTTGTTTATAATACTGAAGTGGTTTCACAAGTGCTGTTTATATAATAAAACACGTCTGTTAATTAACGATTCCAACAATGTTTACGGCACAAGATAAGCGTTCGTAGAACTCGAGCTTAAGTGGTTTTACCAAGTGGGGTCGGATGACGCATGCGATGACGTAACTGCGGCTGCGACGGCGGGGCGGGAGGGAGTTAATCGTTTTTTTGCGCCGGTCCTGAGAGGTTATCAGCGAGTAACATAGGCTTAATTTTATCCCCGTTCTCTCACGGGAACGGGAAGTAAGTTAGTAAGTTATATAACATGATTAAATTGCAGCAAAACAATAACATAATTGACAGTTAACGTGAGTATAACTGGCAGGATGTACATCCCAGCAGGAATGTTGGACAATAGCTGGATCTCTAGTGGATTCTTCTTAATCAGACGTATGAAGTCCTTTATCGATTTCACTTCAGCTTGGCTTGAATCTGAAATAAAGTACTAGAAGTTTAAGTAACTGCCTTTTTGGTCTAGTGGTCGTAATCGCGACCGCTGAGCATGAGGGCTTGGGTTCGATTCCCGGATCCGGCAAATTGTTATTGGGTTTGTCCACCAGAAATTTCTCAGTAGCAGCCACGGAATCTGGATTTGTGCCCGGTTGATGGCAATAGGCTCACCCCGGATCTGGGACTTTTGCGTGAAAGACATTAGCGCGAAGGACACTTGCGCGAATGGACACTTGCGCGACTGGACTTTTGCGCGACTTAATGGCCACTGAGGTTCACTCTGTAGAGTAAACAATAACATCACGTCTGTTATTCGTACTTGGTGTTTTTTTTTGGCTTTTCCGTCATGGGTTTCCGGTCATGGGTTTGGGGTCCGTTTTTATCGTTTTCGTGGTTGCTGATTACAAAAATGAGGTCGATATGAAAATACAAGATGGCTTTCAGGAATTCTTCCATCTTGGATTTTCATTTTGACCTCATTTTCGTTATCAGTGACCACTTAAATAATGAAAACGACACCGATAACCGGAAAACCAAAAAATATCCTGGGCGTCATCTTGGATTTTATTTTTGGCCTCATTTTCGTTAGCAGTGATCACTTAAACCATGAAAACGACACCGCCAACGGGAAAACCAAAAAATTTTCTGGGCGTCATCTTGGATTTTCATTTTGACCTCATTTCGTTATCAGTGACCCCTAAACCACGAAAATGACATTCATGACAGAAAAACCAAAACAAAACTACCTTCAAGTATAAATAACAGTTATGTTTACTCTACAAAGTGAACCTCAGTGGCCATTAAGTCACGCAAAAGTCCAGTCGCGCAAGTGTCCCTTCGCGCAAGTGTCTTGGCGCGCAAAAGTCCGTTCGTGCATAAGTCCAATCGCGCAAAAGTCCATTCGCGCAAGTGTCCTGGCGCGCAAAAGTCCGTTCGCGCAAAAGTCCAATCGCGAAAATGTCCATGCGCGCTATTGTCTTTTCGCGCAAATGGGTTTGCGCAAGTGTCCTTCGCGCTAATGTCTTTCGCACAAGTGTCTTGAAACCGGCTCACCCCTTGTCATATGGGACTTCAAAATAACTGGCTAAAATTGTTGTTGTTGTTTTTTTTTTTGTATGTTTTTAAACGCTTTACCACTTTTGGCATAAAGATCAGTAAGCATTCTTTTAAAAAATCTTACCAATTACTAGAATTGTATTGTAAAGTCGAGCCAAAACTCTGTGGAACTTCTTCCCTTGGTTTCGAGCCAATTGTCCGGCAACGATTGGCAATAGCAGTACCAAGGTATAAGTAAATATAGCCAGTATCACTTTTTTCAACTCAGGGGTGTATATCCCCTTCTGAAATAATAAACCAATATATTATTATGTACATAACAGTTATGTCAAGAGGTTAATTTAATTTATCATTTATGTTAAATGTAATGTAAAGTTTAATTATCATCTATTTACCCATGTTTTGCGAATAAGTTATTTGATTTGATTTGAAAAATGGCTTTTATGACGAAATTATTGCCTGATTTCAATAATGCTATGACAGCTAAAGTAAAACCTAAATAATAGCATTAATAGTTCTGGTATACTGTCTCTTGATTAGTATTTATTTTGTAGCAAAATGCACTTGATTATAAATTACTACTAATTTCAATTATTTAATTACAAAATCATAAAACATACTCACATTTACACCAATCTGGTAACAAATTTGATAAATCATCAAGATGTTGTTTGGCATTGACACAACTAGCGAATAGAAATACTGAAACACAATACATCGATTTTATATATTTAAACACACAAAAACGTTATTGAGATAAAACCTACTGTAGAGATGTAATTACCAGCATCTACAAAACAGACGACGGCACGATTGGCTGAGCGATTGGCTGCTATCCTGTGAGTCACGGGTTCAATTCGCGCACGGAACAAATATGTTTATGGCCAGGTTAAATGTTTGTTAACGCACCGTCGATACAGGAGAAATTGCTCGTGTGGGGAACAAAAAACACTCATGTTTTTAGATCAAAGACTGGCGACAGAATTCAATGAAAAAGATGATTTAAAATAATATTAAATACTATATTTCAAAGTATAAGTGATTTCTTAATATAAATTTTGTCATTGCCTTCACAGAACCGACCAAATTTAATTTTTTAATTTCCAAACAAACAAATACAAACAGGTTTTACATATAGGTACCCACCTGACGACCGAAGAATACCGTAACTTTATCGCAGCTATTCGTTACATCTCGATACAGTTCAACCCATCCTTGAATCTGCTCCCTTGTGATATCACATTGTTCATGCAAATTAATATCACATCTCCCTACTCTCTCCTGAACAGTTGATACCAACGAATTTAATCTTTTGAACAAACAAACTACTATCATAATGACAAAAAACAACATTATTTGCTGGTAAACAATAGTAACTCGTATTATCGTCTGTACTGCAAAAATTAAAACAACAAGAAACTCATTCATTTGTGGAAACTTTTTCAAAACTTCTAAAGATCTGATGATAACGAAGACGATAAATAATAAAATGATGAGTATGGTGAACCAGTAAACTTTCTTCAGAGATTTTATTAATTGTGTGTCATCTTTAAACCAATCAGAGAGACGATTGATGCTTCTATAATATGACTGAAAGGCGCGGCTGTGGCAGATACTGTTAAAGACGTAGGACAAGGAATTCACAAAGGCTGAAGTAGAAAAAACACAATAAATTACATTCACTTGATCAGGAACAACTTTTCCTAACAAATAATATAGTTTACAACCAATAACCAAAGCGTACAACATAGTCTGGAATAATATTTTGAAAATGATGAAATATTTAGCTTTCTGTTTCTGGGTATAATAGTTCCGATATATGCCTAGAAGATTCTCCAGAATTAGTAAATTGTTCAACAACTTTATTGCAGACATTTTGTGTGTTTCGTCGGCGACGATAAAGTAATGGTTTTCACGTTTGGAAGCAAAACATTAAGTTAATTCCATTTTGTCCGTAAGTCAATATTGACGGTCAATAATTTCAACATCGCGACATTAATACATGATCGTTTTAATTTTCTTTTTGATCAACGCTGCCAAGCAGTTCCTTCCTTTTATATTCAAATTTAATAAAACAAAAAAATTAGGTTTACAACAATATTTAATGTTATAACAAACTGACTTATTTTCACCTATATAATAGTTCGTATAAGAAACGTAACTAGCAAAATGTACAAACCACAAAACTATAATATTTTACATATTTTATATGAAACTATCCTAACTTTACTGAAATATTTAATGAAGGCAAACCTAATTAAATACATTGTAAAAAGTTACGTTATGATTAAGTTACGGCTAATAGCCGAAGTGCGGCTACACCTAGTTTTAGCCGGCTAGAACTAGGTGCAGCCGGCCTTAAGCGGTTAAATCTAGGTGTATCCTCTTATCTTATTAGAACTAGGTTTAGCCTTCATCATAGCGGCTAGAACTAGGTGCAGCCACACACCGGTGTTTAAACTTAGGTGTGTCTTATTTATCATCGGCTAGAACTAGGTTTTTAATTTAGTAATGAGGTGGAACAGTTATATTATTATATTGTTAATTATATGGAAAAGTACTCGTAAACCAAACCATAATACCTAATTGTTCTACAAAATGAATTAACAAGAGAATTGGGTATACGTTAATAAGGTGAGTGTACGGTGGCTAAATGATAACAAGCGCTCGGGTAGATCTCCAGGTTAAGCCGCGCTTGCCTAGATTGGTCCGTGGATGGGTGACATATTATTACATACCGAATTTCCACAGAGCCTCGGAAAGCATGTTAACCTATTGGTCCCGGCTGTTTATCATCATCATCAGCCTATTAATGTTCCCACTGGACACAAGCCTTCTCTCAAGGAGAGGGAATGGGCTATAATCCACCACGCGGGCCCAGTGCGGGTTGGTAGATGTCACATGTCTTTGATTTTTTTGGTTCTAGGACATGCCGGTTTCCTCACGATGTTTTCCTTCACCGTTTTGAGAGCAACAGTGATGAAATAAATTACACCCAGTTTTTGGTCCCGGCTGTTTATTGTAGATTTTTGACAGTCGTTAAGTAATCAGTGGCCCGAAAGTCTGACAACCAGTCTTACGAAGGGGTATCGTATTACCCAGTACTAACTGGGTTGTGGAGATCAGATAGGCTTTCTCCATGTAAAATACTGGTTAGTTGGAAAAAGGCTGGTCAGATGACAAGAGTGGGAGGAACGTCCTCAGGCTCGGTGGAGTGACAATCTTCGCAGGGTAGCAGCCAGATGAGAGTTGCCAAAAATCGAGTTGAATGGTGTGCGATAGGAGATTTCTATGTCCATCAGTGGACTGCTACAGGCTTTTGATGATATTAGTTATATAACATGATTAAATTGCAGCAAAACGATAACGTTATTGACAGTTAACGTGAGTATAACTAGCAGGATGTACATCCCAGCGGGAATGTTAGACAATAGCTGGATCTCTAGTGGATTCTTCTTAATCAGACGTATGAAGTCCTTCATAGATTTCACTTCAGCTTGGCTTGAATCTGAAATTAAATACTAGTAGTTAAAGTAACTGCTTTCTCATTTCTCCAAAACAACCCAGTTTGGACCCTAAGTTATTCGAATCAATATTGTTGCAAATTAAGTCTATTGTCACCCATTTTAGTGAATGCACCCAATTACAAACACACGAAAATACATTTTCACATATTCCCAAAAAAATAATTGGTTGTGTTACCACTTTTTGTCATAGAGGTCGGTAAGCATTATTTTAAATTAATTATCTTACCAAATACTAAAATTGTATTATAAAGTCGAGCCAAAACTCTGTGGAACTTTGTCCCTTGGTTTCGAGCCAACTGTCCGGCAACGATTGGCAACAGCATTACCAAAGCGTACGTTAATTTAGCCATTATCACTTTTTTAAACTCAAGAGTGTATACTCCCTTCTGAAAAAAAAAATGGTAACGGAAAATTATGTAATTCGTCATTGTATTCAATTCTTATAATAGATAGGATATAATTATAAGATAACTAGCTGACCCGCGCAACTTCGTCTGCGTCACATAATATAGCTTATAGCTGTTCCCCGCGGTTTCACCCTCGCTGCTCAGCACCTGTTAGTTGTAGCGTGATGTTATATAGCCTATAGCCTTCCTCAAGAAATGGACTATCCAACACTAAAAGAATTTTCCAATTCCAACCAGTAGTCCCTGAGATTAGCGCGTTCAAACAAACAAACAAACAAACTCTTCAGCTTTATAATATTAGATAAAATAATAATAATAAATAATATATAAATATATAATATATATATCAAGTATAGGTAGGTATATATTTTGTAATTTGCTCTTTTTTAGGAAATCTATACAGTTCCTGAATAGCGATCGGAAATGTATTACATTTTTGATGTTTTTAAGTACAATAGGGATAGCGGGGTGTTCTGTATGGTGTCGGACGTAAAGAATAGCACCATCCCATATCTTCCCGTGGGTGTCGTAAGAGGCGACTAAGGGACTTACCAGAGAACGGGCAGCAGCGTTCTCTGTGCTTTTGTAACAACCGTACTGCGATCGCCAACCCGCCTGGCAAGCGTGGCGATTATGGCAAAACCCCCCCTTTGGGAGAGGCCCATGTCCAGCAGTGGACGTCTTTCGGCTGAAATGATGATGATGATGAGGGATAGCGGGCGACTACTTATAGTCGAGAGCGTCTATCGTAGGTACTTCTATTTTTTTATATTACCCTAATACACTATACACCATACCATCATTAACAAGGCATTGTGGCAAGGAAAACTTAGGATGCAAGCGTACCCTGTAGACAGAATTAGTTCCTAAGCGGGGGCCTCGCTAAGCGGGGCTCCGCTTAGCGAGGGCGCTTAGCGGGCTACGTCGATTATGACTTTTTTTTATGGCAAATCATCAAATGACTCCTCCCGCTCTGGGCGGAGCAGGAGGGAGTGTCAGACTTTTACTGACTAAAACCCATACATGTTCTTTCATCGCCCTTTGTGTTCCGGGGCCACGGTATCTCTTTCGAACAGTCCCACAGCCCCGGCAGGACGTCGATTACGCCTTATTTCAACAGTTTGAAAAGGGTTTGAATTTAATGGCCGACTTAACTTCAACCATTTTAATTCTATTCAATGCCAAGAATGGAAAATGTAATAGATCATGAATATTTTTTTTTATTACATTATGGGCCTGCTCTTGGTATAAATTTTAATAAATAATTATTAATTTAATTTTAAATTTCTTAGTTTGGTGCTGATTTTGGTGCTTATTTTGCACTAATGCACTTTACAATAATCAACTAGATCTTAGCTCCATTAATTTTTCACAGAATTCCAAAACCATGACATACTCACATTTACACCGATCTGGTCACAAATTTGATAAATCATCAAAATGTTGTTTGGCATTGACAAAACCAGCGAATAGAAATACTGAAACACAAAAAATCATTCGATTGTCTGCTATGCTGTGCGCCACCGGTTCGATACCACACGGAACAAATATTTGTATGGACCACAGGTTAAATGTTTGTAAACGCACCCACAATACAGGAGAAATAGCTAGTGTGGGGCAATAAAAAAAATATATTTATATTTATTTAGAATAGAGATCAAGGACTTCAATGCACTTTAAAATGTAAACAGGTCAATATTTCTAAGTTTAAATGTTTTCTTCATACAAACGTGGTCTTCACAAAAACGATCGATGGAATTTTAGTTTAATCATTTCCGTCATTAATACAAAACGGGTACCTAAATATAAAACATACATAGGTACCTACCTGGCGACCGAAGCATACCGTAACTTTGTCACAGCTATTTGTTAAATCTCGATACAGTTCAACCCATCCTTGAATCTGCTCCCTTGTGATATCACACTGCTCATCCGAACTGATATCACATCTCCCTACTCTCTCCTGAACGGTTGATACCAACGAATTTAATCTTTGGAACAAACAAACTACTATCATAATGACAAAAAACAAGATTGTTTGCTGGTAAAAAATAGTAAGGCGTACTATCGTTTGTACTGCAAATATTATAACAATAAGAAACGCACTCAATTGTGAAAACTTTTAAGTAACCTCCAAAGATCTTATGATTACGAAGACGATAAATAATAAAATGAAGATTATGGTGAACCAGTAAACTTTCTTCAAAGATTTTATCAATTGTTCGTCATCTTTAAACCAATCAGAGAGACGATTGATGCTTCTATAATATGACTGAAAGGCGCGGCTGTTGCAGATACTGATAAAGACGTAAGACATAGAATTCACAAAGCCTGAAGTAGAAAAAACACAATAAATTACATTCACTTGATCAGGAACATCTTTTCCTAACAAATGATATAGTTTTATAGCAATAACTAAGGAGTACAACATAGTCTGTAACAATATTTTGAAAATTATAAAATATTTTGCAGTCTTCCTCTGCTGACAATAATTCCGGTTTATGCCTAAAAGATTCTCCATGAACAGTAAATAATTGTTCAACCACTTTATTGCAGACATTTTGTGTGTTTCGTTGGCGACGATAAAGTAATGGTTCTAATGGTCGGAAGCCAAATATTATGTTAATTCTATTCTGTCTGTAATTCATTATTGACTGTCAATAATTTTGACGACGAGACATTAATACGTGATCGTTTTAATTTTCGTTTTAATCAACGCTGCTAAGCAACAACACTACTACTACTACAACAGCCCATAACGTCCTCTGCTGGACATAAGCCTCTCCAATGATGGGAGGAATTTGCCGTAATCTTCACGCTTGGCAAGCGGATTCGAGATAGCAGTGATGAAAGACTAACAGTAAACGCTGCTGCCCATTCTCTGGTCTACGGAGGTGCAAGGTGTTCTGCCTCAGACATTAGTCGCCTTATACGACACCCGTGAGTGTAATGGGTCTGCCGGATACCACACGGCCGAGCAACAACACAACCTTCCTTTATTTTTTTAAATTTAGCTACCTTTTGGTAATGCATGATAAAAGGGCATCGTTCGTTGTAAAGAAAAACCTACTTTAGGCTTTATTCTTGAAGCACGTACGTTATTGTTTTGGGTTTTGATCTCAAGACAAAAGGCTAGGTCTACCTTAATATTATAATACTGAGGACGACAACAATTAAGGTGGACTGAATTTTTATTCATGTTTTAACTGGCAATTACGTAAGAAAGCTGTAAAAAATCACCAATGTAATGTCGGTGCCTCACATACGCGTGGACATCCGCGGGGTCTCTCCGTACCCAAACCTAGGCTGCACGAACGCCGTTGCGCGCCCTTCCACCACTGAGCTCACAGACGCGGTTAACTACCAGTTCTTTGTTCGGTTTTTATTTGTACAGTTATATTTTTTAAATTTAGAAAGAAAGAAAGAAAACATGTTTATTCGGCACATGCCGTAAATGCACACAACAAAAAAATAAAAAAGTAAAAAACAAAAGAGTAAACTTAAAACTACACAATAAAAACTTAAAACGAGACAGAAAAAATGAGATAATATTGTGTGTCTCACGGCTGCGCCAAATGGGCCCAGTTCAGCAAACTGCCGAGCAGCTAGTGCCCGACGCTGGTTTTCAACTGGACCCGAGATGGTGATGTGACGGACGTAAAACAGTTTTGTTCTTTGTGTTATAGGTGGTATGTGTAATTGTGTGTCATGTATGAATATATACTTAAATAGAATAAATTAGTGTGCAAAATAGTAACAAATTATAAAACTACATGATTAATAAAAAGTGCAAGACAAAACAAAAACAAAAGGCACTCAAATAAATGAAATGGACGCATAGAAACAAACCGGTTTAGCAAGTTCCCAACTTGTGATCGCATAATATTTCATTAATCCGAGCACTTCGTCGCTCAATACGCTGCAAGCAGCCGAGCGCAGTGGACTCATATTATTATCAATTCGCTAAAGCTAACGGACTAATAATTTGTAAATGTGATGGTTATCGTGTGGGTATATAAGTACATCAAGTATTGCATTTCCGACGGCAATGCAATGGAATTATACGAAGAACACAAAAAATAATCTAAAATAACCCTCATTTTGGTCTTCACCGCAGTCGGGTAAAAAGGTAAGATAATTGGTATACAAAGTGTTATATTAAATTGTAAAATGAAATGAATTGACACCTTTGTCATTATATAATAGATTTTAGTATTTTCCAGATGCCATAACTCAAGACAGAGGCACAGGTCACACTCGGGATCAGCCACTGCCAGACATGAGTGGGAGGAGCCATCCCGACGCCGCGCCGTTTGTTCCAGTCGCATGCAAGTGGGCCAGTCACATTGGGTAAGAACGTGCTCATGCGTTGCTGCAATGTATACTTGTTTAAGTTAAATAATAAACAATAGGCGGTTATTGAAGTGTGCTATTTTTACATACCGCAGGTCTCACCAAGTGCGATGTCTCGGTGCGGCGCCGTGGATATCACGACACCACCCTTTGAGGACCAGCTGAGGATACAAGTGGTACAATCCCAAGCGAGCCGAACGTGAGCGTGAGCAGAATAACTGTATACATCAGCTAATTATACTTTTGTGCATCGTTAGTCGGCAGAGGTTAGATAGGTAGGTAGGATGGTGTGTACGTCAAATAATTGATTCATTCAGTGCGACCATATCTAACTTCCGTTGCGATTCCATAAGATACTGCCGTAAACGACTTCTGAATGTGTCTATTGTGCTAATCATTCTGATTGGTGGTGGCAGGTTATTCCACACTTTGGAAGCCGCATAGCGAAAGCTACCCCTGAAAGCTGCTGTGTTATGAGACTGAGTCGACAGTTGTTGCGAGCATTGCCTTCTCCCACATTCGCGTCTACTAGTTAACCAAATTAATTTGTTGTACAAATAGTCAGGTTTTTTATATTTAACCACACCGAACAGGAGGCATGCCAAGTGTAGTTTACGTCTGGACTTCATTTTTAATGAATTATGCTTGTTTAGAAAAGGCGTTACGTGACCTCGCCGAGGAATATTGTAGCAAAATCGCGCGCAAGCGTTCTGTACTCTTTGAATGAGTCGGTCTGTACGAGCTAATAGGCGCGGGCCGTACACGGTGTCGGAATAGTTTAACCTAGATAGTACCAATGTTTCCACAAGCTGTTCCCGTAGTGATTCCGATAAGTAAGGCCTCATTTTATATAAAACCCTCAAGCGATAAAAACAGTTTCTGACAGAGTCTGCTATGTGTTTCTCAAAACGAAGGGATTTGTCCATCGTAAGACCTAGATTTCGCGCCTCATAGACTCTCTCAATTGGTTCGCCCATTAGTTCCAAGGCAAAAGTCAAAGGCAGTCGGGCCAGCTGTTGTCTTGTGCCAAATACGATATATTTAGTTTTGGTAGGGTTTAGCGACAGACAATTTTCCTCAGACCAAACGGCGATACGTTGAAGATCTTCGTTAAGATCTTTAATGGCGCTGTCATACTCGTCTGGTTTGAAGGATATGTACAGTTGTACATCGTCGGCATATATATGGTACTTGCATCTCCGGAGGCACCTTATTATGTCTGCGCAGTACAAAATGAATAGAATGGGACCCAAAATTGAGCCCTGCGGAACTCCTCTCTCTACGGGAATAGGTGCCGATCTAAGAGTAGTGCCGTCACTCAAACGCAGGTCAACTAATTGTTGCCTATTACTTAAATAGCTACGGAACCACTGTATAGCTTCTGGGTCAAAACCATAATATTTTAACTTCGACAATAACAATGAGACATTAATAGCGTCAAATGCCCTGGAAAAATCTAGTAAAACCAGTATTGTGCACATTCCTTTATCCTGGGCAGATAAAATGTTATCAGTGACATCCAGTAAAGCAGTAGATGTACTGCGCTGCTTCCTAAAACCTGATTGTAAGTCAGGTAAAATGTTATTTTGTTCCAAGAACAGCGTAAGTTGACGGCTGACGATTTTCTCTAATACTTTGGATAAACATGGTAATATACTAATAGGACGTAAGTCTTTCAAGGTTAATGGGTTCGAATTTTTTGGCAAGGGCCTAATGGAGGCAATTTTCCATTGGTCAGGGAATGTTGACGTTACGATGGAGCGGTTAATTATCTCTGTTAAAACTTTCAAAGAGGGCGGCAAAGTCATATTAATCATGTCCAGGTTAATATTGTCGTAGCCTTCAGCGTTACTTTTTAGACTAGCGATAGTGCGTGAGACAGTGTTCTGGTCCACTGGAGCGATTGTAAAAATCGCCTCACCGTGGTTATGATTTTCATAGTAATTAATTAGAGATGCGCTTGCCACGGGGTTGCCGGGAACAGTCAGAAAATTTCTATTAATTAGGTCAGGATTAGTAAAATGCGACGGAAGGTCTTGTCTAGATTTAAACGGTAATATGGTGGATTTCAGATTTAGTATATATAATTAATTAATATAATTAATTAATTATATATAATTTAGTATTACACCTATATTTATACAGTCCACTAGTTTTATTATAAAGTACCAGCCGATTCTATTCAATGGTCCTTCGAGCCGCATATATTTCTTGATTTGTGAGATTTGTCTCATCTATATGGCATAAGGACTTTTGAGGGTAGAGAAGTCTCTCTGACATTGTAGATGGTGAGGATATTGCACTTTTGTTTTAACCCGACAGTAAAAAAAATAATGCTAGACGTGTCGGCCGTCTAGAATCAAATGATCTTGGTAAGAGTTTGTGTCTCGATGTGATGTGTAACACCGTGTATATATAATAAAACATACATTATACATGTACCTCATATTTAATCACCCTTATTAAAGCAATACCATAACAATAACCGCTAGTTTTGTTAGATGAATAACAACAGGGTTTAAAAAAATCAAACACAGTTTACAATTCGTTTAAAAACAAAAATATTTCAATGAACCTGCAACAAAAGCACAAAATCATGAACACTCATGCAAAATCATTAAGCTGTATTGAATGACCGGATTACAAACATCCAGAAATTTATGCCAGCTCAAGGATGTGTATTAAATGAAGAATTAAATAATATGGTTAAACTGCAACATTACGATGATATAGTTGACAACCAAAGACAGTAAAACTGGCAGCATGTACATCCCAGCAGGAATCTTGGGAAACAACTTGATGTCTATCGGATTCTTCTTAATCACACGTATAAAGTCTTTTATTAATTTCACTTCAGCTTCAGGAAAATCTAAAATAAATTGACATAATGTAATATCTTATAACGTTATGTAAACGTTGCAGACATTTTGTTTACAAAAGCCTGGTTATTACCAATAATCTTTGTATTATAAAGTCTAGCCAATACTCTGTGAAACTTCAACCCTTGGTTACGAGCCAATTGTCCGGTAACAATTGGTATCAGCATTAGTAATAAGTAAACACATGTTGTAAGTCCCGTTTTCATGAACTCAGCAGTATCCTCAATCTAAAAAAGTTAAATTCATATTACAAAAGTGACAACATAAAATACGAATAACTTAAAATCAGTTTCCAATCTTCAGTATCAAAACTTACTTTAGTAAGAACCGTGTAAAACATGTCATACGTAATTAACACATGGTATGATGTTGAAATCGTTAGAGTGAAGAAAAACTGAAACAAATTATTATTTACAAACAAATTTAAAGCAGAATAAACATGATCATATTAATTAAATTCCAGATACAAGTACCTGTCGCCCAAAGCAAAGCGTTACTTTTTCACAGCAGTTTGCTAAATCTCGGTACAGGTCAACCCATTCATGAATCTGCTCGCTTGTGATATCACAACTCCTTACCCTCTCCTGAGCGGCTGATACTAACGAAGTCAAAGATTTGAACAAATGTGCCACCAACATAATAACAGCAAACAAAATTAGGTACTGCCATTCCATGTGTAGTCTCACAATTACTTGAGATACGAAAACGGGTACCAAAATTAACGGATTTGCATAAGAAAATATTATAAGAACCTCCACAGACTTGTAGATTACAAAAATGATATAATTCAAAAGTAAAATAATGCTGAACCAGTTTAATTTTTTAAAATACTTATTTAATTTCGTGTCGTTGTTGAAACTTTCAGAGACGCGACTGATGCTTCTATAATATGACATAAAGTCGCGGCTGTAACAGATGCCGGTCACGACAGACGATGCAGAGTTTACACAAGTAAAAGCATAGAAGCTACCATAAACATAAATAATTTGACTATATTGATCTCCTCGGAACACTTTAATTTCAATAATTACAACAATAAAGTGCAATAAAATTAAAGACAACGTCTGGGAAATAACAAAACATTTCTTTATTTTTGTCTGGTTACAATAATTCCTGTATATTCCTAGGAGGTTTTCTATAAACAGTAGATTGTTTAACCACTTTATTGGAGACATTTTGGTTAATGTCATAAATGTAGGTACACCTTAGCTACAAGAACTCAGAGTAAGAAGTATAACTCTTCGTAGTTTTAATTTACTAGGAAAGAGTTGATAAAGTGATTGTGTGTCAAAAGTGTGATTTATGATCGACGTTGCTATGCGTGTTAATAAAATTAATATCGGTTACCTGCACTGAGTCACAAATTAGCGTTCAAGTTATTTTTCCATAACGTTGATTAATAATAATATAACATCATGCCTGCAATCCCCGAAGAGTTAGGCAGACGTGTATCTAATAGTACACCCACATTGCGCCAGTTATATTTAAATCCCACGTAATAGGGGTGAGCCTATAGCCATTAACGTTGGTTAGAGTCGGAATAATACTATGTGTACGACCTGACTTAGGCATCAATTCAATGATGCGTATCTGTCACGTGCCTTATTCAGGTCGATTTGTTTAATGGTTTTTCGGTCATATTAAACAAGTGAATTTTTCAAGTGGGCGTGGATGGCTAAATCTGAGCCTATGAATTGCGAAAAATACTCAAAGGAGTCCTGAGCCCGTCTTGGTCCGTTCTTTTCCTTATAACCAACCATGTTTTCGAATCAGTGGCTCAACTCACCTAAAGTACATAAGTGCCTGTAATGAGGATGAGGTTGGCACAAGAGCGTGGAGCTTGGCACAAACAAAGAGAGGCCTATAGGCCTGAATATACCCAGTAGTGGGTGAAGTCGGGCTGTGGATGATGATGATGCCTGTAAATGGTTTATTAGAAATAAACGTTTGAAGTTTGAGTCAAGCATTGTGTGTGATTTCAACTACCTATCCACCATCAATGAAGAATCATGTCGCACGGTTAGAGACTGGAAGACAATAATTAGCGCAGATGACGTCATCGACGTCATCCGTAAATCAGTCGGTAAAAAAAAACTATCCCCAAATATCGATTTGGGTACAGTTTTCTTTTTACCTACTGATTTCCCTGGTGTAACATTTATGTACTTCATACCTTATCAAAGAAAACTGTCCCCAAATATCGATTTGGGTACAGTTTTCTTTTTACCTACTGATTTCCCTGGTGTAACATTCATGTACTTCCTACCTTATTGCCTGTATTAATGCAACACCATTACAATCAACGCTAGTTTCGAAAGATTAATAACAACACATTAAAAAAGCAACAATCATAGTTAACAATTTATTTTAATCACAAGACGATTTCAATTAACTTACACCAAGAGCATATAATCGTAATTTTTGATAAAAAAACATTAAGCCGTTTTGAAAGACTGCGTAACAAACATCCGAGTAACAAACATGTTTGTCAGCTCATACATCCGAAATAATTATTGTGAGATTAAATGATATGGTTAAACTGCAAAAAAACGATTATATAGTTGACAACCAACGACAGCATAACTGGCAACATGTACATCCCAGCAGGAACCTTGGGAAATAACTTGATCTCTATTGGATTCTTCTTTATCAGACGTATGAAATCTTTTATTAATTTCACTTCAGGTTCATTAAAATCTAAAATTGATTAAAATAATGTAATATAATATAAGGTTATGTAAACGTTGCTGATATTTTGCTTACAATAGCCTGGTTATTACCAATAATCCTTGCATTATAAAGTCGAGCCAATACTCTGTGGAATTTCGCTCCTTGGTTACGAGCCAATTGTCCAGCAACGATTGGCATCAGCATTAATAATAAGTAAACACATGTTATAAGTCCCGTTTTTCTGAGCTCAGCGGTATCCCCAGTCTAAAATAGTTTAATTTTTATGACAAAACTGATTGTATTAAATAAGATCAATACAAAATCAGTTTCCAGTCTAAAATGTCAAAAACTTACTCCAATAACAACCATGATGCAAGACATTTCATACATAATTAACACATAGTATAATGTTGAAATCGTTAGGGTGAAGAAAAACTGAAACAAATCATTATTTACAAACAAATTTAAATCAGAAAATTAAGAACATAATCATATTAATTAAATTCCAGATACAAGTACCTGTCGTCCAAAGCAAAGCGTTATTTTTTCACAGCAGTTTGCTAAATCTCGATACAGGTCAACCCAATCATGAATCTGCTCTCTTGTGATATCACAATTCCCTACCCTCTCCTGAGCGGCTGATACCAACGAAGTCAAAGATTTAAACAAATGTACCACCAACATAATAACAGCAAACAATATTAGATGCTGTAATACTAGGTGAAGTCTTGTGATTATTTGTGATACCAACATGATTGACAAAAATAACGGATTTGATTGGGAAAATATTGTTACAACCACCACAGCTTTGTAGATTACAAAAACGATATAATTCAAAATTAAAATAATGCTGAACCAGTTTAATTGTTTAAAAGGTTTCATTAATTTCGAGTCATCGTTGAAAGTTTCAGAGACGCGACTGATGCTTCTATAATATGACATGAAGTCGCGGCTGTAACAGATGCCGGTCATGACGTATGTCACAGAGCTTACAGAAATAAAGGTATAGAAGCCAGCAAAAATATAGTTAATTCGATCATATTTATCTCCTCCTACCAACAATTTAATTTCACCAATTACGTCAATGAAGTGCAATATAATTTGGGAGAACGTTTGAGAGATAATAAAACGTTTCTTTATTTTTGTCTGGTAACAATAATTCCTGTATATTCCTAGGAGGTTTTCTATGAACAGTAGATTGTTCAACCACTTTATTGGAGACATTTTGGTTAATGTCATAAATGTAGGTAAACCTTAGCTACAAGAACTCAGAGTAAGAAGTATAACTCTTCGTAGTTTTAATTTACTAGGAAAGAGTTGATAAAGTGATTGTGTGTCAAAAGTGTGATTTATGATCGACGTTGCTATGCGTGTTAATAAAATTAATATCGGTTACCTGCACTGAGTCACAAATTAGCCACTACGTTCAAGTTATTTTTCCATAACGTTGATTAATAATAATATAACATCATGCCTGCAATCCCCGAAGAGTTAGGCAGAGGTGTACCTAATAGTACAACTACATTTCGCCCGTTATATTTAAGTCCCACGTAATAGGGGCAAGCCTATAGCCATTAACGTTTGTTAGAGTCGTAATAATACTATGTGTGCGACCTGAATCAGGCATCAGTTCAATGATGCGTGTCTGCCATGTGCCTTATTCAGGTCGATTCGTTTAATTGTTTTTGGATATATTATACAGGTGAATTTTTCAATTGGGCGTGGATGGCCAAATCCGAACCTATCAGGAATAGCAAAAAATACTCAATGGAGTCTCGAGCTCGAATTTGATGAAAAATCTATCTCAACTGTAACTGGATTTTTGAAAAACCAACATTTCTGTTCTATAGTAGTTTTTGAAGTGAACAATATTAAGTTGTGTGTAAATAAGAACCATAACACGATTTAAAAGAGTGCGTAAGCAGTTTCTTGGGTCATTCTTCTACTTATAACCAACCATGTCTTCGAATGGGTGGCTCAACTCATAAAAAGTTCTTAGGTTTCTGTAAATGGTTTAATATAAATATTAGAAATAAACGTTTGGAGTTTGAGTCAAGCGTTGTATTTGATTTCAACTACCCAACTACCTATCCACCAACAATAAAGAATCATGTCTCACGGTTAGAGACTAGAAGACAATATGGCGGATGGTGTCGATATTTGGGGACAGTGTTTGTCCTACTGTTTTCCCTGCTGTACCATGTGAACCTCATATTTTATTGCCTGTATCAATGTGCAATCCCATGCCTGCAATCCCCGAAGAGTTAGGCAGAAGTGTACCTAATAGTATAACCACATTTCACCCGTTATATTAAAGTCAGACGTAATAGGGGCGAGCCTATAACCATTAACGTTTGTTAGAGTCGTAATAATACTATGTGTGCGACCTGAATCAGGCATCAGTTCAATGATGCGTGTCTGCCATGTGCCTTATTCAGGTCGATTCGTTTAATTGTTTTTGGATATATTATTCAGGTGAATTTTTCAATTGGGCGTGGATGGCCAAATCCGAACCTATCAGGAATAGCGAAAAATACTCAAAGGAGTCTCGAGCTCGATTTTGAAGAAAATAATAACTCAACTATAACTGCATTTTTGAAAAACCAACATTTCTGTTCTAAAGTGGTTTTTGAAGTGAAAAATATTAAATTGTGTAAAAAAGAACCACAACACGATTGAAAAGAGTGCGTAAGGAGTTTCATGGCCCATTCTTCTCCTTATAACCAACCATGTCTTCGAATGGGTGGCTCAACTCATAAAAAGTTCTTAGGTTTCTGTAAATGCTTTAATGAAAATATGAGAAATAAACGTTTGGAGTTTGAGTCAAGCATTTTGTGTGATTTCAACTACTCACTTACCTATCCACCAACAATAAAGAATCATGTCGCACGGTTAGAGAATGGAAGACAATATGGCGGATGGTGTCGATATTTGGGAACAGTGTTTCTCCTACTGTTTTCCCTGCTGTACCATGTGAACCTCATATTTTATTGCCTGTATCAATGTGCAATCCCATGCCTGCAATCCCCGAAGAGTTAGGCAGAGGTGTACCTTGAGATGTCGTGCGGTGTTCCGCAGGGATCGGTCCTAGGGCCGCCCTTGTGGAACATCGGGTACGACTGGGTGCTGCGCGCCGACCTCCCTAGCGGTGTCAGCGTAGTGTGCTACGCTGACGACACGCTGGTGCTGGCACAGGGGAGGTCGCACGAGGCGGCGGCCGAAGCGATGACACGCGGGGTTGCGATAGTCGTTGAGAGGATCCGGCAACTGGGTCTCGAGGTGGCACTGCACAAGTCCGAGGCCATGTGCTTTCATGGGCCTTGGAATGCGCCACCTCCGGGATCCTCACTGACGGTAGGAGGGGTATCCATCGGCGTTGAGTCGACGTTAAAGTACTTGGGACTTGTCCTTGACAGCCGGTGGAACTTCGTAGAACATTTCCGACGTTTGGCCCCCAAACTGGAACGGACTGGGGCTGCCTTCAGGCGGCTCCTGCCCAATCTGGGGGGGGGCGAACGCCTCCTGCCGGAGGCTCTACGCGGGAGTCGTGCGGTCAATGGCCCTTTACGGGGCCCCGGTGTGGGCGCGTTCATTGAGGCTGCGAGCCACCCACTATTTGAACGCGCCCCAAAAGGTAGTAGCCGTAAGGCTTGCCCGGGGGTACCGTACGATCTCCCGCGAGGCGGCGAGCCTCCTTGCCGGATTGCCGCCATGGGATCTAGAGGCGATAGTCCTCGCGCGCCTACATAAATGTCGCGCGGAGGCGCTACGCCGGGGGGAAACTCCGCTGCAGCGACAAATTGTCGCTCAGCGGACAGACTTCCGGCGGGATCTCATGGCGACATGGAGAGAGCGACTGTCGCAACCCCGTGCAGGGCATGCCACGATAGTGGCTATAAGTCCCCTCTTTGAGGAGTGGCTTGAGAGACGCCACGGCGTCCTCACCTTCCGCCTGACGCAGGTCCTCACCGGATACGGAGTGTTCGGGAGGTTCCTGCACCGAATCGGGCGCGAGGAAACGCCCGGTTGCTTTCATTGTGAGGATCGACCGGAGGACACGGTGGAACACACGGAGTAGGTGTGCCCCACGTGGGTGGAGCACCGCCGTGTCCTCGAAGCGGCGATCGGCGGCGGCGACCTCTCGCGTCCGGCCCTGGTGCAAGCCATGAGACGGAATGGGACGCCGTCACCTCCTTCTGCGAAGCAGTAATGCTAGAGAAGGAGGTGGCGGAACGTGAGAGGGAGAGAACCTCTCAACGTCCCGGCCGCCGCGGGAGACGCCCCGGGCGTCGGGGGCCACCACCACGTGGCCCCCGGCCACCGTAGGCGCGGGCCTGTGGACGGCGGGCTATGGGCTAGCTCGCCGTCCATCCGTCTCATGACGACAGGCCGTGTCGACGGCGCGTTCGTGTTCCACGCGCGCCTCAAAGAGAGGCAGCAAAAGGGAAGGGGTCCGTAAGGACCGATGCCTGCCGGGGCTGCGGGACTATTCGAAAGAGATACCGTGGCCCCGGTACACAAAGGGCGATGAAGGAACATGGATGGGTTTTAGTCAGTAAAAGTCTGACACTCCCTCCTGCTCCGCCCAGAGCGGGAGGAGTTATTTGATGATTTCCCATCCGAAAAAAAAAAAAAAACAAAAAGAGGTGTACCTTATATTATAACCACATTTCGCGCGTTATATTTAAGTCACACGTAATAGGGGCGAGCCCATAGCCATTAACGTTGATTTGAGTCGTAATAATACTATGTTAGCTGTGTGGTATCCGGCAGAGTAGAATAGAAGCAACCCATTACACTCACGGGTGTCGTATAAGGCGACTATGTCTGAGGCAGAACACCTTGCGCCTCCGTAGACCAGAGATTGGGCAGCAGTGTTTTCTGTTAGTCTTTCATCACTGCGATCTCCAATCCGCCCGCCAAGCGTGGAGATTACGGCAAATTCCTCCCATCATGGGAGAGGCTTATGTCCAGCAGTGGACGTTATGGGCTGTTGTAGTGTAGTAATACTATGTTGTGCGACTTGAATCAGGTATCAGTTCAATGATGCGTGTCTGCCATGTGCCTTATTCAGGTCGATTCGTTTAATTGTTTTTTGATATATTATACAGGTGAATTTATCAATTGGGTGTGGATGGCCAAATCCGAACCTATCAGGAGTAGCGAAAAATACTCAAAGGAGTCTCGAGCTCGATTTGTATGAAAATAATAACTCAACTATAACTGCCTTTTTGAAAAACAAACATTTCTGTTCTAAAGTGGTTTTTGAAGTAAAAAATATTAAATTGTGTAAAAAAGAACCACAACACGATTGAAAAGAGTGCGTAAGGAGATTTTTGGCCCATTCTTCTCCTTATAACCAACCATGTCTTCGAATGGGTGGCTCAACTCATAGAAAAAAGTTCAATAAGTGTCTGTAAATAGTTCATTAGAAATATTAGAAATAAACGTTTGGAGTTTGAGTCAAGCATTTTGTGTGATTTCAACTACCCACTTATCTATCCACCAACAATAAAGAATCATGTCGCACGGTTAGAGACTCGAAGACAATCATTATGGCGGATGGCATCGATATGAATTTGAATGTAAAACTAAAATTATCAAATGGTTGTTAAAGTTAAACTATACAGAAACAGAAAAATTACTTGAGGTAGCCAAGTAGGCAGGCTTGGTAGTTCATACTTGCGTGTGTACGCAAGTATGAACTACCAAGCCTGCCTACTTGTACTACAAGTATGAGTATACTTGTAGGTAAGATTATAATCATACCACTGTATATATTTCCTATGTATAAATACATATAAATATATTTGTTTGTATGTATTTATACATGGGGAATATATAAATGGTGTGTAAATATTCATATAATACAAACTATGCAATAATTAATCTATACATACTTAAATCTTTCTTACGATTTCAAATCTTATGATTTAAGTATGTATAGATTAATTATTGCATAGTTTATAGTTTTAGATTTATGTGTGTGTGTATAAACACACACACATAACATGCACATACACACCGTCACCAATTTTCGTACTGTTTCCACGTTGACAACCACTATTTATGATGTGATGGAGGGCCTGGAGTTCTAAAATACAGGCCTAGGCTTAGTTTAGATTCCAGATCTTTCACAAATTACAACTTTCTGCCAAACTACGTGTCAACCTTGTAACAAATCTACTTGATCCTATTAAAACAAAGGGATAAGCAGACTTGTTCAATTTAAATTTAATAGGGGAAAGATATTTACAGGGAGATTAAAAAATTACAGCTAATTATAGAAAACCTACCTAGCACGCACTCTAGGATAGTTACGTAGTGTATAGTTCACGCCCTGTAGGAGAAACGGGAACGAGCATCAGGGTAGCAGGTCAATACCAGGGCAACTTCAAGGATCAGCTTCAGGAAACCTGCTTGAAGGGCGTCGTACAGCTCTTTAAGCTACGCACCAGGTCAGCTCTGTAGTAAGGCAGTGTAGGTCTTACGGCCAGACGTCAGGATAGTAGCAAAAGCCAAACTGTTTTTTTGATGCTTAAGATATCTGATCCAAGAGTAGACGTTTTCAGCTGTCCGTCAGCTCGTTTCTCCAAAGTCGTCTTCCTTTTTCAAATATTAGTTTTCTTAGTGTGACCCTTTGATTATATAATGTCTAGATGGAGCGTCGCCCTACAATCAAAACGTAAAAAACGAGCCAACAATTTCAAGCCTGTGTGCGTGCAGGCGGTGTTTTACACTGCCCTACTGTGTCTCTGTGTGCGTGAATAATGTTACCAGCTAGTACAATAATTCTCCCATAAGTCACATACCTATTAAAAATAATAGACTACTTAATTAAATAAGATAAGTTTTAGGTGTATGTATGTAGTAGGTATTATTCAGTTTTAGTAGTGTATTTTTATTAAGTACTAGCTTCTGCCCGCGACTTCGTACGCGGATCCTGTTGCTTATGCCAGCGACAACGGGGTCGTCAAAATCGAAGATCTGAAACGTCTGATGTCGAATTTTAAGAGCCCGGGGACGGGAATACAACGGGATGCGCGAGACGATTCGAGACGTTCCAGATCTTTCATTTTTGTAAGTCAACAGGAAATGCCCATCAGACTAAACATTTTTATAAGTCAACAGGAAATGCCCATCAGACCAAACAACACTTGCTTAGACGTCATTCCTATGTGTTATGGTGTAGCTGGGCTCTTGGAGTTCCACAACAGGTGTTCCAGATCTTCGAGGTGTTCCAGATCTTCAAATTTATTCTCACAGCAGAAAATGCTCATCACGTAGAACAATTTTTGCTATGGTACCATTTTTGTATCTCTTATAGTTCAGCCGGTCTGTTGCGGTTCTGCATCAGGTGTTTGTTTCCAAGATAAAAGTCAACAGGGAATGCCCATCAGACCAAACAACACTTGCTAAGACGTCATTCCTATGTGTTATGGTGTAGCTGGGCTCTTGGAGTTCCACAACAGGTGTTCCAGATCTTCAAATTTATTCTCTCAGCAGAAAATGCCCATCACGTGGAACAATTTTTGCTATTGTACCATTTTTGTATCTCTTATAGTTTACCTGGTCTGTTGCGGTTCTGCATCAGGTGTTTATGTTTTTTCCAACATAAAACTCAATAGGAAATGCCCATCAGACCGAACAACTTTTGCTAAGACGTCATTCCAATATGTGTTATGGTGTAGCTGGGCTCTCGGAGTTCCACAACAGGTGTTCCAGATCTTCGATTTTTATAAGTCAACAGAGTGTGCTCATCAGATTGAACAACTTTTGCTAAAACGTCATTCCTATATATGTAAGTGTAGCTGGGCTCTTGGAGTTCCACATCAGGTGTTCCAGATCTTCAAATTTATTCTCTCAGCAGAAAATGCCCATCACGTGGAACAATTTTTGCTATGGTACCATTTTTGTATCTCTTATAGTTCAGCTGGTCTGTTGTGGTTCTGCATCAGGTGTTCAAGTTTCCAAGATAAATTATAGCCTATATCTTGCCCAGACTTAATACCTATACAACAACAAAAAAATCATTCAAATCCGTCCAGTAGTTCCGAAGATTAGCGTGTACAAACAAACAGACAAACAGACAAACAGACAGAACTTTTTTTTTGGATTCGTGCTCTATTACTGTTTCTAAACCCCCCTCAATTTTTTTTTTTTTATTATATTCAATGTACAGACACAGTTTTTTTACTGTTTTATTATATGTATATAGATGTACAGACACAGTTTTTTTACTGTTTTATTATATGTATAGATGTAGTTACTTTCTTCGATAAATAATAAAAAAACACTATTTAAATTGAAATAGAGTTGTTGAATGTTGTATTAAATCAGCTAAGTTAATTAAATTTGTATTAGAATTGTGCCGATTCCCTTGTTCACAAACTAAACTAAAATTAGACTATTTCTATCTTTTTCTCTCTACATGCAAACTACATTAGTTTTTGTTGGTTTCCACGTGGCATCTCCGCGGCTTTTTTGAATGCGATCTATCCATCGATTCCTGATAATAGGATTATTGGGTATTCTAAAAAATAAGATGTTATGTTGATCACCATATTCTACTCATTCAATAATTATGTTTGATAAGGGCTGATTAGTCATTAGTCAGATAACTTTTATCCAAGGAATAAAAATAGAGGTTAAATTACCGATTTAATACTTTTAATCAGTGCCAGTTATTAATAATATAAATGAATTGCCGTTCGTCGCTCTAAAACTCGAAAACGGCTGGACCGATTTGGCTATTTTGGTCTTGAATTGTTTGTGGAAGTTCACGGAAGGTTTAAACGGCGAGAAATAGGTAGGTAGGTAGGTCGTAGGTAGGTAGTAGGTAGGTAGGTGGTAGGTAGGTAGGTACGCTCCTGTGACGCAGACGATGTTGCGCGGGTTAGCTAATAATGACTAAAATGCGAACATGAAGTCGGTATCAAGTAAATTATTTACCTAGCTAATAACAAGTTTTACTTGGAATCGACCTCAAAATCATTATAAACTTTCTTTAAAATGATTTTGAGGTCGATTATATATAAAAATAAATTCGTATTAAGTCTTTACTTAATACGAATTTATAAACTCCACCTTTTTTTTAAATCGATAAACAAAGTAGACCAACTAAATAATATAAACGTAACCCTAGACTAACTAATTTACCCACAAAAAATGACGGTCTGTTGGGAAAATGAAAAAAAGAAACTGGCAACACTGATAAAATATGGCGTAATTTTATGTTCATAAAAACAGAACAGAAAAATATAGTTTTTTGGTTACTTATCGATGATAGGCGATGTGCTTGGTATTTTTTACCCTTCCTGTATAATTCCGGCACAGTTTAATAGCACATACCGTCATTTTATCGCTGTTATTTGTTTATTACCTAACGCGCGTAATACGTGGTGACGCCAAAGCGGCACGATCGGCACTAATCGGCGGGTAAGAACTTGTAAGCCAACAGTTGGCTGATATTTTTTGACACGTTTGCGCGCACTTGACGCTCCATCTAGACATTATATAATCAAAGGTGTGACCATCATCTCATCTGACAAGTGTAGTCGGCCATGGCATATCCATGAGTGCGTAAAGAATTTTACAATATAATTTAATATTAAGTTATTTAGTAAACAATCGTAATAATCTACAAAATATAATAGCTAAACACATATTGATAAAAATAATTTAAATATTACAAGCCAAAAAATAACTATCATAGATTAACTAAACCAGAAAGAAATAGAAAGTAACTGACAGTTTGACAATTTGGCGTTTGCCGTAAGTGTCACAACATGAAAATTATAAGTTAATATTTTATTTCAGCTATTTATATGTAAATAAATCGTATTTACATCGATTTGCTGAGTGTAAAATATAAATATATACGATAAATAGTGTTATGAATGGTGAATATGAAGTGTAAGTATAGCATAATACCTACATTATAACAATGTAACTTGTAAAGATGAATAAACGTTTTTATTATTATTTTATTTATTTATTTAACGGTTTATGTACACACGAAATACAGAAAAGAAGAAAGGAATGGAAAAATAGGTACAAAGGTGATGCTTATTTCTAAAGAAATCTCTTCCAGCATACCTGCGAAAGGAGAGAAGATACAAAGAGATGTAGACATAGTGTGTAAAAGATGAGAAAATAGAATACATAAAAACTTAAAGCAAATATAGAATTTAAATATAACATACAATACAAGAGAAGAGTTTATTTTATTATTTGGGGACTGTTTTCCTTTTACCCACTGCTTTCTCTGCTCTAACATTTATGTCATCATCATCATCATCATCATCAGCCTATTAATGTTCCCACTGCTGGGACACAGGCCTCCTCTCTATGAGAGGGAGTGGGCTATAATCAACCACGCGGGCCCAGTGCGGATTGGTTGGAACATTTATGTACTTCATACTATATCGCCTGTATCAATGCAACATTATTACCTACAATCTACGCTATTTTTGTAAGATTAATAACAACAGATTAAAAAAGAAACAATTAAAATTTACAATTTCTTTAATCACAAAACGATTTCAATTAACTGACACCAAGATCATATAATCATAATTATTCATACAAAATCATTAAGTTGTTTTGAATGACTGAGTTACAAACATCCAGACATGTTTGTCAGCTCATACATCTGGACAAAATATTGTAAATTAAATGATATGGTTAAACTGCAACATAACGATTATATAGTTGACAACCAACGACAGTATAACTGGCAACATGTACATCCCAGCAGGAACCTTGGGAAATAACTTGATCTCTATTGGAGTTTTCTTTAGCAGACGTATGAAGTCCTTGATCAATTTCGCTTCAGCTTCAGGAAAATCTAAAATAAATTGACATAATGTAATATCTTATAACGTTATGTAAACGTTCATGATATTTTGTTTACAATAGCCTGGTTATTACCAATAATCCTTGTATTATAAAGTCGAGCCAAAACTCTGTGGAATTTCGCTCCTTGGTTACGAGCCAATTGTCCAGCAACGATTGGCATCAGCATTAATAATAAGTAAACACATGTTATAAGTCCTGTTTTTCTGAGCTCAGCGGTATCCCCAGTCTAAAATAGTTTATTTTTTATGACAAAACTGATAGTTTTAAATAAGATCAATACAAAATCAGTTTCCAGTCTAAAATATCAAAAACTTACTCCATTAAAAACCATGATGCAAGACATTTCATACATAATTAACACATAGTATAATGTTGAAATCGTTAGGGTGAAGAAAAACTGAAACAAATCATTATTTACAAACAAATTTAAACCAGAAAATTAAGAACATGATCATATTAATTAAATTCCAGGTACCTGTCGTCCAAAGCAAAGCGTTACTTTTACACAGCAGTTTGATAAATCTCGGTACAGGTCAACCCATTCATGAATCTGCTCCCTTGTGATATCACAACTCCCTACCCTCTCCTGAGCGGTTGATACCAACGAAGTCAAAGATTTGAACAAATGTACCACCAACATAATAACAGCAAACAATATTAGATACTGTAATACCAGCTGAAGCTTTGTGATTATTTGTGATACCAACTTGATTGACAAAAATAACAGATTTGCTTGGGAAAATATTGATAGAACCAACACAGATTTGTAGATTACAAAAACAATATAATTCAAAATTAAAATAATGCTGAACCAGTTTAATTTTTTAAAAGATTTCATTAATTTCGAGTCGTCGTTGAAACTTTCAGAGACGCGACTGATGCTTCTATAATATGACATGAAGTCGCGGCTGTAACCGATTCCGGTTATGACGTATGTTACAGAGTTTACACAAGTAAAGGTATAGAAGGCAGCAAAAATATAGTTTATTTGATTATATTTATCTCCTTCTAGCAACAATTTAGTTTCACCAATTACGTCAATGAAGTGCAATATAATTTGGGAGAACGTTTGAGAGATAATAAAACGTTTCATAATTTTTGTTTGCTCACAATAATTCCTATATATTCCGAAGAGGTTTTCTATAAACAGTAAATTCTTCAACCACTTTATTGGAGACATTTTGGTTAATGTCATATCTACACACCTTAACTAAGAGACTTACGAGTAAGAAGTATAACTCTTCGTAGTTTTAATTTACTAGGAAAGAGTTGAAGAGTTGTAAAGTGATTGTGTGTCAAAATTGTGATTTATGAGCGGGGTTGCTATGCGTGTAAATAAAATTAATATAGGTTACTGCATCCAGCTACAAAGTATCCACTAAATTAATGTTCTTTTTCCATAACGTTGATTAGATTCGTAATATTATGGGTTGTCAAAATAGCCTTATCGAAGCCGAAGGGAATTTGTTCTCCCAATATAATTACAATACAATATCTTTATTTTATCTTCATAAACATAATTATTGTAAGTATAAAGTTTTAACGAAATGCATAATATATGTTCCTTTGCGAGAGATTGGCTCTCACCTCGAATTAAATCGTTGTGTTATTTTTTTTTACTGATTGCCCCGTTATGGAGACACTGATTTCACGCTGCTTTGGATGCTTAGGGACGGTGCTGCGCTAACCTTGCAGCGACACCCTTTGGGTTTTACTACAAACGCTTTGCTAAAGTTCTGATGTTACGAAAGTTAGTCCACAGTTCACACGTATCACTGCAATCCAATTTACTGATTTCTGAACGAGTTCACTCAGAAGTTATTTGATAACGTTTCTTCCCAAAGAAAAACGAATAATAAAACTCGCGAGGGCCCGCCCGATGGCTCGAAGGACCATGTAAAGGCTAGGAAGTTGGCTAAATGATACTGCTGCTTATAAAGTCAAATTAAATATATTGTCCGGACCAAAAGTTTAGTAATCCCCATACTTGACTATGGTGATGTGTGTTACTACGACCTGAATGCAGATCTCCTCAATAAACTTGACCGACTTCTTAATAACTGCATTCGATTCGTTTTTAATCTCCGCAAATATGATCACGTTTCCGCACATCGGTCGCGCTTAAAATGGTTACCCATCAGAGAGCGCAGATCGTTAAGGGCTTTGACAACCTTGTTTTCTCTTCTCGACAATCCCACTTCCCCTTCTTATTTGACTTCTCACTTCCAGTATTTATGTTCTGCACACAGCAAGAATCTTCGTTCGTCCAATAATTGTCTTCTACGATGTCCTTCTCACCGCTCTGGTTTTCTTAAATCCTCTTTTCCTATCCAAGCAGTCTTCCTTTGGAATGCGCTCCCTTTGAATACAAGGACGGCCACCAGTTGGTTCACATTTAAGGTCAAAGCTCGTGAACACCTACTCAAGAAGTTGGCAGATTCGTCCCACAATTGATTTGTTGTTTTTCTCTATCTGTTGTTTTGTATTTTTATCTTTCTTCACTTTGTATATTTTGTTGTATGTATGTATTTAAGTATTTATTATTATATTTTATTCTGAAATGTTCGGTTAGTACTATTGCACCTACTGTTTTGTCTCTGCATCACCCTAAGGTAGACTGGTAGAAAATGCCCAAGGCATTAAGTCCGCCTTTGTACTTTAAGTGCATAAAGTTTTAATAAATAAATAAATAATACAAAGGAGCGAGGAAGCACACGCGATGACCGCTAATCGTGTACTGAATGCTCAACCAATATTAATTAGTGAAATTAGGTAAAAATGCACGAATAAGCATTAGTGCATTATGACTGTATGGTTTCAGCGTACACTAACTGTACCTGGGAGCCTCCCAGTTATGGAAATATTGGAGATCAATATAAACCGTTAAAAATCACGTTTTTAATGTTAAATACCTGAGCTGTGCTGCCCTGTATTACTCAATGCATCCATCAACACAGCTCAATACATCAGCACAATGCAATCCAACCGTAAAACGTAATTCCTCACACAAAATAAAACAGTAGTTTCCCAGTAATCGGTTTTACGTAGAGTTAGTTAGTTTGATGTACAGAATGCTTGGTTGACAGGTTCGTTAGGGGCCCGTTCACCTTGTATGTTATGTTAACTTAAAATAAAAAGAGTTTTTTTCTTACAATGCCTACTCGACCCAAATGTATGGGACAGCTGATTTATTTTTACCAATTACGATCATCGATCACTTGATCGATGATTACGATGTTAGGTCCATGGAGAAACTTGTGCAGTTATGTCTGAATTTCGATATACATAGGAGCTCCCCATTTTTGTTTTTTTTATCTTGACTACGTGTTATAGTACAGCGTGCAGCATAATAATATACACTCTGTATCTGTGTATGGTTGTTAGTTGATCCGTTGATTTATATATGTAGGTAGGCAATACGGACTATCAAACAATTTTAGCAACATGACATGCAAAGGGCACAAGATCGAACCGAATGGCGCAGGGGTAATGAGGCTGCTTCACGTTCTTAGGGTCCCGGGTTCGAATCCCGGTAGGAGCAAATATTTGTGTGATGAGCATGGACATTTGTTTTCGAGCCATGCATGTTTACATGTATAACTAGCTGTTGCCCGCGACTTCGTCCACGTGGTAGCCAACATCAGACATCGTAAAGGATACAAACCAATCACTCAAGATCATGGCTGACTGTTTGATTCACTGACTAATCGATCAACGCAAAGCTAAAACTGCTGGGCCTAGAAGCACAAATTTTGAATTTTGCACAAACGTAAAGTGTCTATGACAAATTTCTTTATAAACAACACTCTTAACCATTTTAGTGGATGGAGCTTAAATAACCAGACCGCAAGTCGATTCCCGCGAATTTCAGAGTTTGGCCTTGTGACTTATTTATTGTCATGGCAAAGCAAACTTTCAGAGGAAACAGAAGTCTCTTAAATTTAAACGGCAGATCATCCCTATTGACTAGGGAGTTGACAGAAGTCCCGAAACACCTTTCGTGACTTCTGTCAACTCCCTATTCAACGATATACGCGGCACAAACACTGTTTCTCATTACATATAGTGGTACTAAATTCTGAAGTAACATAACAGGTGTGCCGACAGGCAGCGAGAGTTTATGATATGGTGGAGGCCATGTGCTTTCATGGGCCTCGAAATGCGCCACCGTCGTGATCCCTACTGTCAGTAGGAGGGGTTTCCATCGGCGTCGAGTCGACGATGAAGTACCTAGGACTCGACCTCGACAGCTGGTGGAACTTCGTAGAACACTTCCAACGTTTAGATCCCAAACTGGAACGGGCCGGGGTTGCCTTCAAGTGGCTCTTGCTCAACCTCTACGCGCTTTTGCTCTACGCGGGGATCGTGCGGTCCATGGCCCTTTACGGGGCCCCGGTGTAGGCGTGTTCCTTGAGGCGGCGAGCCGCCCATTATCTGAACGCACCCCAAAAGGTGGTAGCCGTAAGGCTAGTACGTGGTTAACGTACGATCTGGTGGTCTTACCACTGCGAGGATCGACCGAAGGGCACGGTGGAGTACACTGTGGAGGTTGCTCCGCTTGGACGGAGCACCGCCGTGTCCTCGTGGCGGCGATTGGCCGGCATGGTTCAATCCATGGTCCGGAGCGAGAAGGAATGGGAAGCCGTCACCTCCTGCGAAGCAGTCATGCTAGCGAAGGAGGTGGCGGATCGTGAGAGGGGGAGAACGTCACGTCCCAGGAACTGCGGGAGACGCACCGGGCGTCACTACCACCCACGGGCCACACAAGGCGCGCGCCTGTGGACGGTGAGCAATGGGCTAGCTCGCCGTCTTTTGACTGCAGGCCGTGTCGATGGCGCGTTCGTGATCCACTCGCCTCAAAGCAAAACAGGAAGGGGTCCGCAAGGGCCAATGCTTGCCGGCGCTGCAGGACTGTTCGAAAGAGATACCGCGGCCCTGGAACACAAAGGGCTAAGAATCAATTTGGATGGGTTTTAGTCATTAAAAGTCTGACACACCCTTCCGCTCCGCCCAGAGTGGGAGGGGGGGACATTTGATGATTTCCCATTCGAAAAAAAGGGATTAAAAAGGGCTTGAAAGCTTGTACGAAACTTCGTCATTTTCGACGTTATAAATGTAAAAATCGATATATGAGCCCTTGGTAAGAGAAAAGTGGTTTTTGTGAGGGTAAAATAGGGGATGAAAGTTTGTATGAAACTTTTTCATTTTTGAAGTTAGAATTGTAAAAATTGGTAGATGAACATGGTAAGAAATAAAAGTATACTGTATCACTTCTTTGGAACTTCAGTTTTTTTTTTAATAGTCATACAGTAAACTTTTATCATCATTATCACAATCATCATCATCGTTACCACAATCATCATCATCATTATCACAATCATCATCATCGTTATCACAATCAATACAATGAATCAAACTGTATAGAAGTCGAATCCACCATCTTCTGGATCTCAAAATAAATGCCATAACGAATATGATGAGATTATCAGGGGTGCTGATTTCGTAATCAGCACCCCTGATAATCTTGGTAACCCCATCGCACCCCAACAGGGGATGACTACAAGTCCGCCACATTAAATCTTAGTATCGTTGTTTTTGTAATACTGAAAGGTGTAGACTTTTTCAGCAGGGCGCTACACCAGACTTCGTAGACTGCAGACCATAGGTAGATGACTTCAGGGATTCAGGATGATAAATAATAAGGCGAACTTCGTAGAGAAAACTGCGTGTAGAGTGGAGTGTAGGGTGAGGCGAGTGTCTTCTTCTTCTTAGTGTGTCTTCAGCAGCGGTCGAGTGAATAATAATTCTCTGAATTTGGGTGCGTCATATTTATAGACAATGCTCCTAGCGCCGCGGGGCGGCGGTGTCGAACTAACATGGCAACTTTGTTTGGCCAATCAGAAACGAGTATTTGAGTTGTACATGTGTGTGTGAGACGTAATCGCATGTCTGTATGTGTGTGTAAAGCAGCTTTATTTATTTATAACGTAAATCAGTTACATAATGCACAGTTATTTACTTGCTAATGGTAAAATCTATTACATATTAGGTCGAAGCTTTACATGCTACGTATTATCTTCATATATTTACTTAAATTCTATACATATCTACGTAATATCTTTACGTAGCGAGTTAAATCACAATAACTTATGTGTTATATACTAAATAAGAATGACAAGAGGTTCTTTTATGTATACAAATGAGCAATAAGATTCTAATTAGGTTAATAAATGACTAATAAGAGTCTAGCAGGACTAACAAACTAAAAATAACACTTTTACATGGCTATTTTATACATGTATCTAGCCTTATATCTAAGCTGTTATTTACAAATACACTCCACCCGATACACCGTACAAACAATAACCATGTTGATTTTCAGATTGTCACCCTATTTCCCCCTTTAGGGGTTGAATTCTGAAAAAACTTAAAACACAAAATGTTAACTAATTTATCTATACAAAATGTTAACTAATTTATCTATAGGAGTACTGTGAAGTTTCGAATAAAACAGTCTAACTAATCTTGTTTCTCCATACAAACTTTCGACTCCCGTTTTACCCCCTTAGGAGGTACATTTTGAAAAATCCTTTCTTAGTGCACCCTTAGACCTCATAAGGAACCTATGTGCCAAATTTGGAATGTGTGTTTGGAATGTGACTTCGAAAAACAAAACTTCATCCCCCTTTACACCCCCTTAAGGGTTGAAATTCTAACAACACCGTTGCGTTAGCTTCCAACCATAAGCCTAGATAATAAATTAAGTGATTTTTACTTTGAAAATTAAGGACTTTCCATACACAACTTCATCCCCCTTTTTAACCCTTGGGGGGTAGAATTATCAAAAACGCTGAGATACGTATAATTTAATTTTCAATCGTCAGCCTAAACCCAAAATTTGAAGATCCTAACTTCAGAGCTGACGGACTTTCATATAAACTTCCATCCCCTATTTTACCCCTTTAGGGGTTGAATTCCCAAAAACGCTTTCTTAGTGGATACTAAGAAAGCGTACGCATATGAGTGGTGAGACGGTAAGCTAATATAGCTGTTTTTAGATTAGTACTTTTTTTTACTTGTCTAAGAGCATAGTTACACAAACTTATTTATCTTGCTTGAAACATTGTCTACATGCACTTTCCAATGTAGATCTTCATCAATAGTAACTCCTAGGAACTTGGTATGTGTTACTTGTTTAATTTTGGGTATATTTAATTTAATGTTAAATTTATGATTATTCGATTTGTTAAATCTAAATATATAAAAGAAGAAACTGACTGACTCATCTATCAACGCACAGCCCAAACCCCTGGGTCTACAGATTCCAAATTTGGCATGTAGGTTCCTTATGTGGTCTAGAGGTGCACTAAGAAAGGATTTTTCAAAATTCACCCCCTAAGGGGGTTAAACGGGGCTCCAAAGTTTGTATGGGGAAACAAGATTAGTTTGACTATTTTATTCGAAACTTCACAGGAGTGCTCCTATTAATAAATGAGTAAAACCGGATTTCAGGTTTTTTCAGAATTCAACCCCTAAGAGGGGGAAATGGGGTGGCAAAGTATAAAAATCAATGCACAGCCCAAACCACTGAGTCTAGAGATTCCAAATTTGACACATAGGTTCTTTATGGGGTTTAGGGGTGCACTAAGAAAGTATTTTTCAAAATTAAACCCCTAAGGGGTTGAAACGGGGTCCAAAGATTACATGGGGAAATAAGATTAGTTACTCTACTTTATTCGAAACTCAACAGGAGTACTCCTATCGATAAATGAGTTAACATTTATGTTTCAGGTTTTTTCGGAATTCAACCCCTAAAGGGGGAAATGAGGTAACAAAGCCTGAAATTCAACATAGGTATTGTTTGTATGGTGAATTGGGTTGGGTGTATTACAAAAACACCGATTTTAAGATTTAATGTGGCGGACCTGAATTACCATCATTCCCTGTTGGGGTGTCGAAACCGATATTGTCAGGGGTGCTGATGTCGAAATTGGCATTTATTTTGAGATCCAGAAGATGACGGATTCAACTTCTATTCTGGGTTATTGTTGATTTATTGTGATGATTGTGATAACGATGATGATGATTGTTATAATGATGATGATAATTGTGATGATGATGATTGTGATTACGATGATAATGAGTTTGATAACGATGATGGTGATTGTGATAGTGATTGTGATTGTGATTGTGATGGCGATTGTAATAGTGACGGTGATTGTGATGGTGATAGCGATGGTTGTGATAACGAGGATGGAGATTGTGATGATGATGGTTATGATTAAGATGATAATGATTGTGATTACGATGATAATGATTGTCATAGGTAACGATGATGGTGATTGTGATAGTGATTTTGATGGTGATTGTGATGGTGATGGTGATTGTGATAGTGATTGTGATAGTGATTGTGATAGTGACGGTGATTGTGATGGTGATAGCGATGGTGATCGTGATTGTGACAGTGATGGAGATTGTGATGATGAAGATTGTGATTACGATGATAATGATAGTGATTGATATAGTGATAGTGACTTCGATCGAGATTGTGATGGTGATGGTGATGGTGATTGTGATTGTGATAGTGATGGTGATTGTGATGGTGATTGTGATTACGATGACAATGTCTGTGATAACGATGATGGTGATTGTGATAGTGATTTTGATGGTAATTGTGATGGTGATTGTGATAGTGACGGTGATTGTGATAGTGATAGCGATGGTTATGGGGATTGTGATGGACATTTTGATGGTGATTGTGATGGTGATTGTGATGATGATTGTGATAATGATTTTGATAATGATTTTGATAATGATGGTGGTTGTGATAGTGATGGTGACTGTGATAGTGATCGTGATTGTGAAAATGATGGTGGTTTTGATAGTGATAGTGATTGTGATAATGATTGTGATAATGATGGTGGTTGTGATAGTGATGGTGGTTGTGATGATAATAATAAATTGTGATGATTATGAAATTTGGCAAATAGATAGTTTATAACCTGGATTAACATGTAGGACACTATTTATCCCTTTAGTATGATTCAGTGGGGCAGTTACCGAACTGCACGCGGGCGAAGCCGCGGGCAACAGCTAGTTGTATATAAACGGATTTGTCAAGGTTTATTTTCAAGTTATGTAAATTAAGCCAGTTAATAAAAATGTCAATCGTATTGTTTATGTCAGTTTCATGGTCGTAAATAGTATTTGTTTTTTTTATCGGATGTCATAATAATCGAGATGTCATCAGCAAACAATATACACTTATGTTTCGTTATTTTAATGATGTCATATATATATATCAAGAATAAGATCGGCCCTAGTATGATTTCCGATGGGACACCAAACTTATTAAATCTATAGTTCGATGAGAGCAGCGTTAATTCTTTATCTTCGTTAATGTTTGTTATGGTAATGCATTGTTGCCTGTTATTAAGATATGACTTTATCCACTGTAAGGGTGGCCCTCTAATCCCGATTGCTTCTAGCTTTTGCAGTAGTAGATCGTGTGAAACTAGGTCGAAGGCTTTCGATAAATCAAAGAATAACCCTGTGGTTAGATTGTTGTCATTGATGTTAGTTAATATAATATTTATGAGGGCATAGATTGCTAATGTTGTAGACTTCCCTTTTTGAAAGCCATGCTGTTCTTTTGATATAATACTAGCTGACCCACGCAACTTCGTCTGCGTCACATAAGCTACCTACTACCTACCTACTACCTACCTACTACCTACCTACTACCTACCTACTACCTACCTACTACCTACCTACTACCTACCTACTACCTACCTACTACCTACCTACTACCTACCTACTACCTACCTACTACCTACCTACTACCTACCTACTACCTACCTACTACCTACCTACTACCTACCTACTACCTACCTACTACCTACCTACTACCTACCTACTACCTACCTACTACCTACCTACTACCTACCTACTACCTACCTACTACCTACCTACTACCTACCTACTACCTACCTACTACCTACCTACTACCTACCTACTACCTACCTACTACCTACCTACTACCTACCTACTACCTACCTACTACCTACCTACTACCTACCTACTACCTACCTACTACCTACCTACTACCTACCTACTACCTACCTACTACCTACCTACTACCTACCTACTACCTACCTACTACCTACCTACTACCTACCTACTACCTACCTACTACCTACCTACTACCTACCTACTACCTACCTACTACCTACCTACTACCTACCTACTACCTACCTACTACCTACCTACTACCTACCTACTACCTACCTACTACCTACCTACTACCTACCTACTACCTACCTACTACCTACCTACTACCTACCTACTACCTACCTACTACCTACCTACTACCTACCTACTACCTACCTACTACCTACCTACTACCTACCTACTACCTACCTACTACCTACCTACTACCTACCTACTACCTACCTACTACCTACCTACTACCTACCTACTACCTACCTACTACCTACCTACTACCTACCTACTACCTACCTACTACCTACCTACTACCTACCTACTACCTACCTACTACCTACCTACTACCTACCTACTACCTACCTACTACCTACCTACTACCTACCTACTACCTACCTACTACCTACCTACTACCTACCTACTACCTACCTACTACCTACCTACTACCTACCTACTACCTACCTACTACCTACCTACTACCTACCTACTACCTACCTACTACCTACCTACTACCTACCTACTACCTACCTACTACCTACCTACTACCTACCTACTACCTACCTACTACCTACCTACTACCTACCTACTACCTACCTACTACCTACCTACTACCTACCTACTACCTACCTACTACCTACCTACTACCTACCTACTACCTACCTACTACCTACCTACTACCTACCTACTACCTACCTACTACCTACCTACTACCTACCTACTACCTACCTACTACCTACCTACTACCTACCTACTACCTACCTACTACCTACCTACTACCTACCTACTACCTACCTACTACCTACCTACTACCTACCTACTACCTACCTACTACCTACCTACTACCTACCTACTACCTACCTACTACCTACCTACTACCTACCTACTACCTACCTACTACCTACCTACTACCTACCTACTACCTACCTACTACCTACCTACTACCTACCTACTACCTACCTACTACCTACCTACTACCTACCTACTACCTACCTACTACCTACCTACTACCTACCTACTACCTACCTACTACCTACCTACTACCTACCTACTACCTACCTACTACCTACCTACTACCTACCTACTACCTACCTACTACCTACCTACTACCTACCTACTACCTACCTACTACCTACCTACTACCTACCTACTACCTACCTACTACCTACCTACTACCTACCTACTACCTACCTACTACCTACCTACTACCTACCTACTACCTACCTACTACCTACCTACTACCTACCTACTACCTACCTACTACCTACCTACTACCTACCTACTACCTACCTACCTACTACCTACCTACTACCTACCTACTACCTACCTACTACCTACCTACTACCTACCTACTACCTACCTACTACCTACCTACTACCTACCTACTACCTACCTACTACCTACCTACTACCTACCTACTACCTACCTACTACCTACCTACTACCTACCTACTACCTACCTACTACCTACCTACTACCTACCTACTACCTACCTACTACCTACCTACTACCTACCTACTACCTACCTACTACCTACCTACTACCTACCTACTACCTACCTACTACCTACCTACTACCTACCTACTACCTACCTACTACCTACCTACTACCTACCTACTACCTACCTACCTACTACCTACCTACTACCTACCTACTACCTACCTACTACCTACCTACCTTTCTTTTTTTTTCTTTTTCTCGCCGTAAAAACCATCCTTGAACTCCAACGAACATTTAAAAAAAAAAATTGGACACATTGGTCCAGGCGTTGTTGAGTTATGCGCTTACCAACACATTTTGTGATTCATTTTTATATTATATATATAGAAGATTAAACTTTGTACAGTAATTTGTAATTCTTTTGTACATACATTTTTCGTATATTTTAGATAAGATGGGTATTAGGGTGATAGGGCGGTAATTGTTAAGGTCATGTCTGTCTCCTTTTTTGTAAAGTGGTCTAACAACGGAAAGCTTTAAAGCTTCTGGAAAAATTCCCTCATAGAATGACAAATTGATCAAGTATGTTAGTACTTCAACAATTTCGTCGACACAGATTTTAATAATTTTTGTGTTAATTTCGTCGTACCCTTCAGAATTTGTGTTATTTAAAAGCAGTATTTCCTTCTTAACTTCAGTTATCGACATTGGTGTGAGGAACATTGAACTAACAGTTACATTATTGCTAGAGTTACCTGTGACGTTTGTTGGCATTGATTTGTTTGTTGAATCGATATAATGGTTATTAAAGGCAGACGCTATTTCTACTGGATCGGTAATAAGTGTGTTTTTATATTTGATACTGTCTATATTATGTCTGGAATTTGCACTATTTAGCTCGTCTTTTATAACATTTCACGTAGCTTTGCATTTGTTATCGTTTTTAGCTGTGTATTTGATATTTGCGTTTTTCTTGGATTTAAATATGCATTTTCTAAGAAGATTAGTATATCTAAGGTATCTAGTCTTATTAGTCACAGTTTTGTTTTATAAAATTTATGGCGCAGTAACCTTTTTGTTTTACAACTTGTTTTTAAGCCCTTGCTTATCCAACTTTGTTTCTTTTTGTTATTTAAATTTACTTTTACTTTTAACTTAGGGAAACAAAGATTGTAAAGTAGGCAAAGCGTTTCATGAAAATGCTTAAATGCTGCGTTTGCGTTGTTAGCCGTGTGTATTTCAGACCAAGAAAGATTTCTTAGGCATTCCTTAAATTTGTGGATATTATCTGAACTGAAATCTCTTTTGTTTTTATACTATATTGCTTGATTATTAGTTTTGTGTTTTAAGGGAATAGTTAACATTTGTGCTGTGTCGTGGTCAGACAATAAAGCGGCATAACTGCTGCAGTAGCGTCGTGAATGTTACTCAGAATGTGATCTATACATGATGACTTACGTGTCGGTACATCAATGTGAAATTTTAGATTATAGTTGTATGCTAGATCCTGTAATTGAGTAGGAATATTGCCTTTTTTAAGGGTGTTAATATTCAAATCACCCGCTAAAACTAATTTCATTCTAGATTTATATTGTTGAAGCAAATTATGCATGAGGCTATTTAATTTGATTAAGAATTGGTTCGGGTCTGATTGAGGTGTTCTGTAGACACAAATTATAATTAATTTATGATGTGTAAGTTCAATTACGCAAATTCTCTGCAGTAGCTAGAAGCCATCTCTTAACCGTGAATTTTAATGTAGCTTTCGCAGTTTCTTTTGATAAAAGTTTCGGAAAGGCATATTATGTCTGGGTCGTTATGCTCTTCTTGTAGTTCTAGCAAGGTTAATTCTAGAATTTCCTTTTGTTGATATGATACTGGCAATATTTTGGTGGAGTATTTGAAGGTTATGGTTTACTGGAGGTGATATTTTGGGAAAGAAAAAAGGTTTTTCCACAGGATGTATAAAGTTTAGTGTTTGTGGTGTTGAATTCTTGCGTTGAAAGTAGAAAGGAATTGTTCCTTTCTTGGGTTCATTTATAATAGCTTAGAAAATACGTTAATATCTTAGAAAATAACGTAAACAGCAGTAGATTTTTAAGTCATCATTTAATTTGTCAAATGTTTTTTCAGAACCTTCCCGAATTACTACCAATACTGCTACATGTATTGATAATGGTTTTTTGTTGCTGCGACTACATAGACAAATCCATTGTAAATTACCTTCCTTCAGATCACAGCGGACAGACTGTGACTTTCGCATCCAAGATACAATTACAAAGAACTCAGATTCAAACTAGACAAATAACACCTAGCAGTTTAGAAAATAATAATAATAATTTAAATAACAAGTTAAATATACCAGGCCATATTAGAAACAATGTAAATGAATTGTATGAAGAATTATTTTCGGTATTGCACGCCGAGTTCAATAATACTTTAAAAAAGAAAACTAAAACTATTGGCACAAAGTTTATTTTCAGTGACTGGGCAACACAGGGTATTAGGAAAAGTAGGGAACGATTGTTTGAGCTGTACGGCCTTAAGCCTTACATTAACACAAAATCTTTTAGTAAATATGTTGCTACTTACTCGAAAATTTTTAAAAACTCTTGCAGGGTAGCCAAATCTCTTTTTATTAGCAACAAGATTAAATCAGCTGATAACAAAATTAAGACAGTTTGGAAAATTATCAACAGTGAAACAAATAGAAATAAAAAACAAAGTAATGACATAACACTAGAGACCTCACGTGGCCTCGTGAGCTCTAATAATGAAGTTGTTCAAGAATTTGTAAATTTCTTTACCAGTATCCCACTTAAATTACATAAACCTTAAATTCCTCTCCCTTGCTCTCTGTTGATTTATTGAAAGCGAACGTTCCAGCCTGTTCAAATGAATTTAAATTTCAGCACATAAACCCCAGAACAATCGTAAAAGCTTTTAAACAAATCAAGATTAAATTAACCGAAGATCTATGGGGTATGTCTATCAAAGCTTGTACCTCAATTATTGAGACTAGCACCGTATTTAGCCTCGATATTTAATTTGTGCGTGGATCAAGGGGTCTTCCCGGATTTAATGAAATTCAGTAAGGTAATACCTCTTTTTAAATCCGGAGACAGTAAAGACACCAATAACTATAGGCCCGTATCCGTGTTGCCGGTTTTTAGCTTGGTGTTTGAAAAGATTATGCTCAATCAAATGCTTAACCACTTTAACACAAATAAAATATTACACGAGCAGCAGTACGGTTTCACCAAAGGACGTTGTACGACTGACGCCGGTGTCACTTTATTAAAACACATATTTACTGCGTGGGAAGAGGCACAAGATGCCATAAGAATCTTCTGTGACCTTTCGAAGGCATTTGATTGCGTAAATCACGAAACCCTGATCTTGAAACTGGAGCATTACGGTTAAGGTAAACTTGCGCTCAGTTTAGTAAAATCGTATTTGAATGATAGACAGCAGCATGTACAAGTAAATGGTGTAAATTCAATGGGTCTAAAAGTAAAAATGGGTGTACCACAAGGTTCGATATTGGGTCCGTTCCTCTTTTTAGTGTACATAAATGACCTACCCCATTTATTTAACAACTACCCGCAATTGGTGTTGTTTGCTGACGATACTTCTTTAATATTTTTTCTTTATTTTCTTTCTCTTTTGTTTGTCATTTATATTTATGTATGTTTTAGTGAATAAGTCGTTGAAGTGCCATAATAATAATAATAATAAGTAAGTGTAAGTTAAGTAAGTGTAAGTTAAGTAAGTTATGTAAGTTCTTACATCCATTTTGAGAACTAAAATTAGCAAACACATAGATGACAATTCTGTCATGTTCGCTTCTCAGAATGGATGTAGGAACGGGTCCCGTGGTACTAAGGAGCTACTCCTCATTGATATGGCCATTAGTCAGCAGGTTCGCCGTTCCCGAAAGGATCTGTCGACATGTTGGATAGACTATAAGAAGGCCTATGACTCGGTGCCACATACATGGCTCATGAGGGTGCTAGAGTTGTATAAAGTTGATGCAACTCTGCGCACCTTCCTGATGTCATGTATGGGGCAATGGAGGACAGTCCTTCGCTATCCAGGATGTCGGCAGATTCAGAGGAATAGCGAGACGATAAGGATAAAGCGAGGTATATTTCAGGGCGATAGTTTGAGTCCACTTTGGTTCTGCTTAGCCTTGAATCCTCTTAACACACTGCTGGAGGATTCAGGTTTAGGCTATCGGTTGCGGAAAGATGGTCAGGTTATATCTCACCTCCTTTACATGGATGACCTAAAACTGTTTGCCCCCAACGATTTGCGACTGATGGAGTTACTGAAGGTAATTGAAACTTTCAGTAACGCCATTAGGATGGAATTTGGTGTGGACAAATGTGCGGTCATGCATGTAAAACGAGGGGAGATTGTGGAATCTGTGGGAACCCAGCTCTCAGATTCCATAACTCTTCGATCCCTCTCAGCAACCGAAACCTATAAGTATTTGGGTATGTCGGAAGCGCTGGGCGTCAATGTTGCTGACATGAAGCAATCGTTGAAGGAGCGCTTCTTTGGCCGCCTGAAAAAAGTACTTAATAGTCTTTTATCAGGTGGCAATAAGGTGCGTGCCTTCAACGGTTGGGTCATGCCGGTTTTGATGTACTCTTTCGGCATACTCAAATGGACTCAAACAGAACTAGACGCCTTGGATACGAAGGTCCGTAAATTGTTGACGGCGTATCGGATGCATCACCCACGTTCTTCTGTTATGAGACTGTATATCCCGCGGAAGTGTGGGGGTCCAGGCTTTTTAAATGCTAAGACTCTCCACAATCGCGAGATATGCAGCCTCAGGGAATATTTCCTAGGAACCGATGTGGGAATGCATCGAGATGTCGTCACGATGGACAAGGGCCTCACTTCGCTCTCCTTGGCTAAAGAGAACTGGCGCAAACCTCCAGTGCTTGACACTAACGATCGCAGGGAGGTATGGCAGAGTAAGGAGCTTCACGGACGCTTTTTCCGGGCCCTACATGGGCCCGATGTGGACCTATCAGCGTCCGTAGCCTGGCTACGTTCCGGAGACCTATTCGGAGAAACTGAAGGTTTTGTCTGTGCAATAATGGATGAAGTTATGATGACAAATAACTACCGAAGATTTATTGTGAAGGATGGCACGGTTGACATATGTCGGGCATGCCACCGTCCAGGCGAATCAATCCGTCACATTATCTCCGGGTGTTCTCGTCTAGCTAACGGAGAGTACCTGCATAGACACAACCTTGTAGCCAGGATTATCCATCAGCAACTTGCTCTAAAATACAACCTTGTGGAAACGGAAGTGCCTTACTATAGGTATGTGCCCGACCCAGTTCTCGATAATGGCTGTATCACGTTGTACTGGGATCAATCCATCATCACTGACAGGACTATTGGAGCCAATAAGCCTGTGTAAGTGGTGGTGGATCGATCAGAGCGGCGCGCAATGATTGTTGACATAACGGTCCCACATGATGAGAACCTCGTGAAAGCCGAGAAAGATAAACAAATCAAGTATCTTGACTTAGCTCGCGAGGTTGTTGACATGTGGGAAGTGGACTCAGCAATTATTGTGCCGATAGCCAAGAGCCTCGATCAATACCTGCGGAGGCTCTCGTTAGGCAGCTGGATCAAGGGCTTGATTCAGAAAGCGGTACTCCTGGACACGGCTCGTATTGTTAGGAGGTTCCTCTCTCTGGAGCCCTGACCGCCGGTAGCTTGGACCCTGTTCCCGATACCGGTGGGCTACAATTTTTTTTATTTTTAAACGTTATTATATTTTTTTAAATTAATATTTAAGAATGTAACGAATTTGTCTTAAACTGAATAAAGGGGATAATAATAATATTTAGGATAAACAGACGTGCCACAAGTCTTGACGACATAAATAACGCCTTGCTGCAGGTTCATAATTGGTTTACCGCTAATAACTTAGTACTAAATGGGAAAAAAACAAAGTGCATAAGATTTGCTTTACCAAATGTCAAAAGTAGTGACTGTGACGTGGTATTGAATCAAGAGAAACTAGAATTTGTCGATAAAACGGTTTTCTTGGGAATGACGCTCGACTCAAGGCTACAATGGGGTCCTCATTTAACATCTCTTGCAGGACGGCTGAGCTCAGCAGCATATGCTGTTAGAAAAATCCGTCAATTTACAGATGTTGATACGGCGAGGCTAGTCTATTTTAGTTATTTTCATAGTATTATGTCATACGGTATTTTACTATGGGGACGGGCTGCAGACATCGAGTCTATATTTATTCTGCAGAAAAGAGCCATCAGAGCCATATGGCTCTGATGACTCTCTTAGAGAATCGCGTCTACGTAATTCATATTATATATGAATTACGTAGACGCGATTCTCTAAGAGAACTGTTTAAGGAAATAAATATCATGACAGTACTTTGTCAATACATCTATGAGAATATCATGTACGTTAGGAAAAATCTGCATTTATTCAGTAAATGAGGTGATAGACAACACTATAATACTAGAAATAGGGAACAACTAGTTCAGCCAGGTTTCAGGCTTGCTAAGGTAGATTCATCTTTCATGGGGTACTGTTTAAAATGTTACAATAAAATACCTCCCCACATTCTACAACTAAATGAGACGAAATTTAAATCTTGTATAAAACGCACACTATGTAGTCAAGCATATTATAAGTTAGGGGATTACATTAATGATAAAAATGCTTGGCTCAATGCTGGTCCTGCTCCTCTTCCATAGGGGAAAACTAATTGGGCAAATTATTGTGGTAGCTGCAGAAGATTGTAAAAATATCGTTGCTTTGTATAGACTCCATCTCTTAGTATTGTATAATTGCATGGCTCATGTGTGAGTACCATGTACTGTAAAGCATTTGCATTTAGTTATCTTTGATTGACTTGAATATGCCTTGGTGGCCAAGAGAATGTCATGCTCACTCAAATGTCACGCTGATGGTGGCGGGTGTGTCGGGTCATTTAGTTCTCTTCAATCTGGTTGAGTTGAATGGTGCCGATACATGCGTCATGTTCGTGTACGGGCGCTGTCAGTTGGGACTGGTCATCTCTTAGCTGCCATGGTTCATTTTAATTACCTACTTTATTTATACATTTTTGATTTAATATTTTGCTCTGGACGCTCTTAATGTGCACGTCTTTCTACATCGTTCTCACATATATGTATAATCTCAACATGAATGATGTAACCAAGATTTTGTAACAATATTTTGATTTAAAAGAGTGTCCATGGAGTTTCTTGCCCGTTCTTCTCCATCGAGATCTACGCTAGGGAATGGGCAACTACAGTACTTTCTCAAGTTATTATGTCTTGTGACTGGGATTGTAGCTTTGTTTTTTTTTTATTTTTGACATTCAAAAGTGCCGTAATGGTCTAATTGAAATAAATGCTTTGAGATTGAGTTATCGGCTTTTAATTTAAGGCTTGGTTTGTTACTCGCTATCTTCTTCATAAGTTCTCTTGGGTTTAGATAGTTCTCGCTGTAGTCATTATAGTCTATAAGGTAATTAATTTTGTTACTTAGGCCGTATGTGTTAGTGGTTCCACATTCTAAAAAAATACACTTTTTGTAGGTTTTACACAAGTTTTTGAGACGATAGTTAAGATTATTTATATCTAAATTCTCATTTTTAAACACAATCAAGACAATTACCATGTTGTTATAAAATGTATCTAACACAATTCTTAGTTGGGATAAAATAAAATTTAAATTGTAATCGTTTTCTCCCACACAAATTACAAGTTTATCGTTAGAGTTTAACTTAGTATGACGACAGTTCATTATTATTTGGTTACATAAAGCGTTTGTTTTGTTTCAGAGATAATGTTATACCTTTCATACCAAGTATTTTTTCTTGATTGAATGATAGCTGCTGCTAGGCCGACGCATTGTTGAGAGCCGAAGATATGGATTCTATTTGACAATTCACTTTGTTGTTCTCGAGTACAAGCAGACATTTGTGGGCAGATTTTCGACACTCGGGATTGTTGATGGTTATTATTATTATAGTGTTTGAGCGCGTCTATTTGTTTCTTGAAAGTTACAAGCTGTTCTTGTGCGTTTTCCAATTCTTGTTGTAGGCCTGTAATTTTCTGTTGTAGCAACACAATTTTGATGCTTTTGTTATCACTTGCATTAGTTTTGCTAGTAAGTGGAGTGGAAGGTGTAGAGAAAGTCTGTTGTGGTAGGGAGTGTTTTCTTCCTTTAATGATATCTGCGTTGTTTTCAATGGTGGGAGAATGGCAAAGTGCTTTTAACATTTTTATTTCCGTAGTTAGCTTATGTGATTGTTGACGAAGATTGTTATTTTCTAATATTGTATTTTCTAGCTCATTCTCGGTGCTATCGAGCTTATTTGTAAGTTCTTTTATTGTGTCTTTCATTTCTAAAATTGTCAAAGTTTCAGTTATTGTCCCGGCTACGCTTTTAGACAGTTTATTAGGAGTATTGAACGATTCTGTCGATGTTTCCAATTCGGACAGAATATGGGAGTCTAGTACTTCGGACATATCAAGAGTTGTTGGTTGTACAGCTTCAGATTGTTGGTTTTTCTCAGCCGATTTGCATATCTGTTCCGGGGAAGAGCGGTTTGCTTGAGGTTTTTTCCTTGATGTGATGTTAGATACGTAGCTTGTGTTAGAGACTTTTTTATTTTTGATACATGTCGTACATCTCCAATTTTTCCTAGACTCTAGGTCTAGGTAGGTAGGGTAGGTTGTGGTAGGTTTGTTCCGGATATCCAATGCAGTCTAATTCATAGCGGTTGTTACATGTTTAACGTAAGGCTGTTTTTTTAATACCAACAGGTTTTTTGCATTTAAAGCAAGTCACTTTCTCCGACATCTTGAGGTCAGTTCTCGTACTCATTCTAGTCGACATTGTATTTTTGTATTATGGCAACACATCCATCCAGGAATTTCTTTTGATGTGCCAAAATGCTATGTTCCAAGTCGGTAGAAAGAATGAATGATGAGCGTAATGTCAACAGTGTTTTGCTACTCGCTGATAGATGTCGCTATTTCGTTGTACTGCTATTATCGACTTGCTTGAGTTTTAAATAAAAATAACGAACAGCTGTTGTCAGAAACTTCTATCACTTTTCCTAGACGTGTTTTATCACCACACACCATAAATTGTTTTTATTTATTATTGTTGTGTCGGTTAAATGTCTTAAAATTTGGATACTTTCACTGGTATAGCATAAAGCGCTGAGTTTATGAGTCTTCTGTCACCGTTTACATATTAATGGAGAATCAATGTCTACATGCTAAACCGATATTCTTCAACTATGATGACACTGGTACTGCTTGTTTATGAGTCTGTCTTCACTTTTATGTATGACTAGCGGACGTCCCGCGGTTTCACCCGCGTAGTTCCCGTTCCCGTGGGAGTACGGGGATAAAATATAGCCTATACGGATTCGGAAGAATCCCTCTAAGTAATGGTAAAAAAAAATTTGAAATCGGTCCAGTAGTTTTTGAGCCTATTCAATACAAACATACAAAAATACAAAGGTTTCCTCTTTATAATATTAGTATAGATACACTGTTTGAACACTGGTTTTCCTATTTTAAATAATTATTTAATTACGAGCACAATCACATCTAATGTTTACTTGTCAGCTGTCACACATACTGATAATATTTTCAATGTTATTGTTTTATAGAGTGAAGAGGGCCAAGCAGACACTTCCCAGAGGCACTCCGAATGACATGCTTAGTCCATCATGTATTTGATCATAAAGTCTTACCCACCGTTATTGTAAGGTAGTAAGGTACTAAACCAGTTGGCCAATTCTGTAACTTTGTATTAAGCAACACCGCCATTGACACTCAATCGACACACTACAGACATTATGTTGCCACTGTTGCAAATTTGATATTCTGCAAAAACTTCAACGGCGTTTCAGTGGTGTCTCAGTAGTGTGTCGATAGTGTGGCGGTACAATATTTACTTAGTGTTTTCGTTGTTCGATGGCTTCACAATGGCGGTTCGATGGCCAAAACACTTTTCAAACACGATAGACACAACTTTCAAATACATTTAAAATATATACTGACTACCGTAACTTTGGCCATCATGATGACATTGACACATTATAGTGGATCAGAATACCAATTATTACAATAGTCTTCTATGGCGTTTCAATGGCACTACAGTGGTAAGTCAATGACCATAGATAATTTATAGAATACCAAATGATTAGCCTATTGAGATACTACTTACACACTACCGACACACTATTGACAAGTTGGACATTTTACAGAATTGGGCCCCTGTTCAAAACTGCTCCTTTAATACAGTTATTGCATCATTCTTTGTTAGGCATTGATTTGATATATGGCGTCAAAAGCCTTGGCAAGATCTATGAATACCCAAACAACAATTTATTAAATTAAACTGCTATTATAATGACAGGACTTTAAATAAATAATGGAAAATTCGATTAGAATGATTACCAGTTCATTACCATGAAACTACTTACTTAATTTTAAATTGTCATATCAAAATACGGGGTGACCTCCCGACGTCCATTAAAACCAGTTAATTTCATCGTCACTATTGCTATCAAGACACACCGTTCCAAAAGAAAATGTCTGCATTAAAGCGGTTGTATAATTTATTGTTACTTGAGAATGCCTTGGGCATTTACAGGAATTATTGTAACGAGGATAAAACCAAGAAATATTATATTACGTTCCAAATTTTCATCCAAACTATGTTGCACTCTGTAATAGTGACCGGTCAACTATATTTATTGTTAATAGAAGATCAACCTAATTACATTCTATGTGATTTTGCAATTACTTCGTTTATCACGCCTTTGTTATCCGTTGTGACTGGCATCAGTAATAGTCAGGCTTTTACGTCGTACATCCAAAGCATCACTCGTGTTTTTAGATGGTTTGAAAAAGATAAAAAATACAGTAACTCTCTCAAAAAAATATACTGGTTTAGTATAGTTTTTATTGTTCTAACTCTTGCATTCTCTGCTCTCAGAACTTTAGATCTTATACTTAATTTCGAGCCAAAAAACTACGATGTGTATGTAATACTTTTCGTGCCCGTGCTTATATCACAATCTTTACTAAGATTTACTATAGTATTTGAAAAACTAGTATTGTTTGTTTTAATTATGATAGTTGTTAATTTATCCAAATGCTTGAATTCTTTGATATCATCTGTTCAAGAGAGGGTAGGGGGTTGTGATATTAGTTCGGATGAGCAACGTGATATCACAAGGGAGCAGATTCAAGAATGGGTTGAACTGTACCAGGATTTAGCAAATAGTTGTAACAAAGTGTCAGTATGCTTTGGACGCCAGGTACTTATTTGAACATTTAAATTGATATTACCTTGCGTACTCTAAATATTTATGTTACCTTTAAGAATATTAAGTCCTTGGAATACGCAAGCGCTGGCGAGTGTTTGGTAATGTGGATTTTATGTTTCAGTTTTACTTTTCCTTAATAATGTCAGTTTCATACTACATTTTGCTGACTTACCAAATATGCTACTTGAGCGTTTACGTAAACGTAAGTACATTATGACTTGGTTCAATTTAAATTGTTTTTTAATTTTAAACAAACACTTCTTCGCCTCGTCCTCGTTCATACATTCGGTCATACACGCACGCCTGTTGCGAACCCAAACGCCAGGTAAATATTAGTCGCAACTCACTTGGTTCAAATTGTCTCAGAACATCTTCTGAGGGGCAATTCTTTAGTGTTTATTCTTTAAGTTCTTTTGCCTTTAAGTTTTTTAGTCTTGTGTTGCGTTTAAAATTGTTTTTTAATTACAGGTGCAAGACCAGAAAATAGCGATTGTAATTGTATCTTATGTTATCTTGACGATGTTGCCAATCGTTGCTGGTCAGTTGGCTCATAATCAAGGGGTGAAATTCCACCGAGTATTGGCTCGACTTTATAATAAAATGACTATTATGGGTAAGGAACTGTTTAGTTTAAATGATTTAAATCGCTGAAATAGCCGTGAACAACGTTGAAGGGAACTTTTTGTAAATAATTTATGCAACTAGAATGCCTAGAAGAAGCAATTTCCTTTTGTGAGTACCTAAACGGCCAAATATGTCACAAAAACAAAAATATTGATGTAGAACAAACAACTTCTAAACTGTAAGATTTAAATGGTTTGATCACGTTTTCCTGAACACAAATGAGTTACAACCGAAAACAGGGTCCGCAAGGGCTGATGCCTGTTGGGGCTGCGGGACTGTTCGAAAGAGATGCCATGGCCCCGGAACCCAAAGGGCGATGAAGAAACATGGATGGGTTTTAGTCAGTAAAAGTCTGACACTTCACACACACACAGGAAACATTCGATGATTTCCCAACCAAAAAAAAAAGCTGTTCCTTCCACTGCTTTTACCTGCCTTTGTCTTTAGTCAGTAATCTAACTTATAGGCCTAATTAGAAAAACATATGCTTTTTCAGAGTCAAACGAAACTGCAGCAAAATTGATCAAAGACTTCATTCGTCTGATAAAGAAGAATCCAATAGAGATCAAGTTGTTGTCCAACATTCCTACTGGGACGTACTTACTGCCAGTTATACTCATGACGACTGTCAACTATATAATCGTTATGTTGCAGTTTGGTAACATTGTTTAAAATTTGTAATTTCACATAACTTCAAGATACCATGTAGTTTTTAAATCATGTATTATGTAGTTGTAAAAAAAATAGTAATGATATATCATCGTAAAAACAACGGATAGCTGTATATAGACCCTATTTTAAGTCTTTAAAAATACTAACCCTTCCAGTATTATACATATTGGAAACTGCGTTGTTTGTGAAAAGAAACACACATTTATTTGAAAAAATATCTTCCACTAAAAAAACTCCATTGCGTACCCAATACGTAAATAAACTATGTCATCTAAAATGTAAGACCGCATTGATGCGAAAAAGTTTTTTTGGTATGGCACCTAAAGTGTTTAATAAAATTCCTAATGACTGAAATGAATGAAACATGACATTATGTAAGTTTAAAAAAGCTCTTATCAAATTATTAATTCACAAATGTTATTATAATCTAGACGAATTTTTGAATGACCAAATTATTCTAATGCAATGAAGTACTATGACTATTTATTAATTTTATTGTATTTTATGTTTCTTTTTTTTGTTTTGTGACATAATGTAATGACACTTATTGGGTCACTTTTAAATTTGTATGTCTTAATTATGACAAAACATAGCGTACCTCTTATTTATGTAAACACCTCTGTTTCACAAATAAACTGATTGATTGATTGATTGTAATTATTGAAACAAAAAAAAGTGAAATTGTATATTATTGTTAATAAGAGATTAGAACAATAAAATTCTTATCTTCTAATAAAAACGTTAATCAATCAGTAATTCCTTCAATCTCAGTCAAAGTACTGAGTCCCAAACTACCAGTGCTAGAAGACTGGTTTTTTAAGTAGAGTTCCTTTCATAACGTTGGTAAACACCTAGCAAGAAGTACAGAAAATTAATCCCTTAAAAGAGACATTTTAGCTGAAGGATATCCTTGCCATGGGACCACAGAAATCAGCTATTTCATACATTTTGACCGTGTAGGCATTGCATTTTTGGCGCTGATCAACAATACCAATGAAAATATTATAAACCGGTGGAGTTTGTAAGTTTGGATGTACGGATAGACCATGACAGAGGTTTGAACATAGGACATTCCTCTTTAGCTGACCAGTACATTCCCGTGGGATGATATTTATAAAAAGTACTAACCAAAAACAAGCACATTTTGAAGCAGGCTGGATTCATTCTATGTTTTAATCATTTTATATTCCAATGAGTTCCGCCTGATTCCAGATGTCAGTCGTCAGAATTTTCAATCGGGTTTCTTAGTTTTTACTTATAATTACTTTATTTCATGACAGAGCCGACGCCTGAAAGAATCGTTACCTAAGTTAATAGTTTCCTACGACCAAAACTACTTAGCCTTCACGATTCTGTGAGTTTGTATCGTCATAAAATATCCTACAAACGGCAATTATAAAAAACTAATTTTTTTCGGATTCATGTGCGTATTGTATAATTATCACTTGCTTCGGTGAAAGTAAACATCGTGAAGAAACCAAGATACCTGAGAGATATTTTTCGACGGCATGTAAAGCCAAGTCAGAGGCCCATGGGAGGTTTACAAACTCTGACACCGGGTAAGGCACTAATAACACGATAAAGAAGAAAGAAGATTGCAGAAACACTACGGGTAGGAATGCATTCACAGGTGGCAAAATCTTTGAAACCGGCCGCACTGCGCACTACTTCGAAACACGCTAGGTGACTAGTGACAGCGCCAAGCACGCAGTGCGACCGTTTGCAAAGATTTTAGAACATTCATTTCATTTCGCTACTCGCTTGGCGATTCGCTAACCTCTAGACACTAAGTAAGCCACCAGAAACCCACTGCTATAATTATATATATTCTTACAAACCAGAAGCGAAAATCGTTTAAAAAAAAATAACGGTCTACAACAACCTAACGCTTTTATTTAACTTCAAAATAATTTTAATCACCACAATAATAATTAGATTAACACGATAGAAAATAAAATATAGAGGAGCACTATAATCACACAACCAAAGTAACGTCCATCGCATCCGAGAGCCGCACGTAAAGTGAGCCGAGTCCAAGTGACGCAGCCTTTTTATAACGTTCCGCTCGCCTCAGACTCGGTTGTGGGGGAACTTGCTAAGACGGCCGTTCCTGACAGCGAGGCGTCCTCGACCGCACTTGCTGTTCCACTTGACGTGCTAGCCCCAGCTATGTCTTGATCACAATTTGTTATGTCATTTTCTGCAATGTGAAAAGCATAACACGTTTAGGAAAGGTGAGACCAGCAAGGTTTAATTTGATCTTCAGTTATACATCAAAACTAAATTTAAAGCAATTAAGTTATTGAAGGTGACAGCTATGACAAACTCTAAGAGTATTACTTGAACTGATCCCTTGTTGCAGGCGCAAGCGTGCACTCAAGCGCCCACAAGTAAAGGATCTTAAGCAACTTCAGAAAACAAAAAAAAAAACAACTGTAAGCGAGTAAATTCGAATGATGGGATTCCGGACTTCCATCAGTCGAACACCCGTAAAAAGTTAAATGCACATGAAAAGCATAACGCCCTACACACTTCATAGTATTTTATGACAGAGGCCCCAAGTTCGCATGTCATAGGTGTAGTCGCGACAGAGGCCCACAGTTCGCATGTCATACATGTAACACGACAGAGGCCCACAGTTCGCATGTCATACATGTAACACGACAGAGGCCCACAGTTCGCATGTCATACATGTAATCACGACAGAGGCCCACAGTTCGCATGTCATACATGTAACACGACAGAGGCCCACAGTTCGCATGTCATACATGTAACACGACAGAGGCCCACAGTTCGCATGTCATACATGTAACACGACAGAGGCCCACAGTTCGCATGTCGTCGTCGTCACTCACCACACTCAAAGAAAGCGGAGCAAGTTTCCGGCGTCCACTCGCCACGCCACCGAACCATGTGTTCGGCCGCAGCTTGCGTCTTTTTGCCGTATGAGCCAGCCAATAGTTCGAGCTCGTAGCGCTGATGGGGCAGCGCTCGCAGTACCTTGTATGGCCCGCGCATGCCAGAGTCCAGCTTGCCAGTGCTTTGAGTGGCCTTGCTCACAAACACTTGATCACCCACGGCAAAACTACGTGGCTGTCGGCGATCTTCGTTGACGTAGGCGTCCTGATGCTGTTGATTGGCAGTCAGGAGCTCAGACGCCCGCTGTCTTCTGAGGGTCATTAAAGCTTCTCGGTTAGGTTGGCAGTCGCTTAGCGCTACATCTCTCACCAGGGTCCTGATGGCAGGAGTCGCGGCATCAATACCCACCAGCAACTGCAGGGGTGAGGCTTGTGTTGTAGCTTGCCTCGTGATGTTCAACGTGAGCTGCATCCTCCATAGGACTTCTGACCAGTCGGATACCTTGTTACCCACCTCGACACGCAACATATTGAGGACGGTTCTACAGTACCTTTCTGCTTGACCGTTTTCACGGTGCATGCCCGGAGTAATAAAGTGCACTTGGCACCCTTGGTCACTACACCACTTTTGAAATGCAGTACTTTCATACATTCTTCCCCGGTCACAAACTATGAGGCTTGGGGTACCAAATAGAGCCACTGCATTTGTAAACACGCGTTTCAGTTCATCGGAGTCTTGTCGATACAGTGAGTAGAGTAAACAAAATTTTGAAAACGCGTCTACAATGATCAAAATGTATTTGTAACCATGTGATTCCGGAAGCGGTCCGAGAACGTCAGTATGAAGAGTCAAAAAAGGGACGTCTGGTTTAGTCCACGATTGAATCGGTTGCGAAGGAGCTCTAGGCACCCTTTTGTGAGATAGGCAAACAAGGCAGTGATTAATGTATTTCCGAACAAAAGGTCTTAAGTTTGGAAACCAGAAATGACGTAAAATAAGATGGTTTTGTCAATGCCAATGTGATCGTGGTCATCATGAAAGACCCGAAGTAGGCTTAACCTGTGACCTTTAGGTATAAAGCACAAGAGACGCGACTCTTCACCAGTAGGTGTATGTTTATAAAATAAAAGTTCATTTTTAATAAAATACCTGTTTTGGTCTAACTGACCTTCCCGGAGTTTAGTCATCAACTCCTGTGTTTCCTGATCAGCAGCCTGAGCAATCTTTGCCCAATTGGCCGGATTGCGTATCTGGTAGACCTGTGCTGGAGGATTTCTGCTCAAATAATCGGCGTGTTGCATCATACATCCTTTCCTATACTCGAGGGTGAATGTGAAATCCTGAAGGTAAACCCACCAGCGTGCAACCCTTGGTAATAGATCCTTTTTGTGCTGAAGGGCTCGAACTATGGCCAGGGTTTCGAGTTCATAACTGTGATACTTAGCTTCAGCGCCCTGAGTGGATTTGCTGAAGTATGCTACAACCCTCTTTCTCTTATTAGAATGTTCCTGGAGCAGAACAGCACCGAGGCCAATAGCACTGGCATCGGTATGAAGCTCAGTGGGTAGTTGGGGGTCAAAGATAGCCAAGACAGGCTCGTTAGTCAGGCAATGGATAATATATTCGCGAGCACGATCTTGCTCGTCGCTCCAAAGGAATGGCTCCCCTTTACGGAGTAATCTAGCTATGCAAGCAGTTTTAGAGGAGTAGTTGGCAATGTAGCGCCTGAAATATCCTGCAAGTCCCAGAAATTGGCGGACCTCTCGGACGTTACTGGGTTTTGTCGACTTTACTAGGGCTTCTATTTTTACAAGGCTCGGCCGCACCTGACCATGACCTATGAGACGGCCTAAATATTCAATTTCAGTGTCTAAAAAGGTGCACTTTTTCAAATTTATGGAGAAACCAGAAGCAGTTAGAATTTTAAGGACATCGACTAAATTACACAACCCTTCTTCAATCGTATTAGCCAGAATTAGTACATCATCTATGTAAGTTAAGACGACACCAGCGTCAATTAACGGCTTAAGGGTTCTGGAGATGATTCTTTGGTACACAATCGGCGCATTTGCTAACCCATAGGGCATTTTAAGGTACTCATAATGCCCCTCGGGCGTTACGAAGGCCGTTTTGGCAATAGAATCGTCATCTTTCATTGGCACTTGGTGAAAACCAGTAGCCATGTCTAGACTGGTGAAGTATCTAAACATACCAAGCTTATCGATGTGGTCATCAATGAGCGGCAAGGGAAATCTTTCCTTGACAGTAATGGCATTAAGTGCACGGTAGTCCACACACATCCTATCACTCCAGTCCTTTTTCTTGACGAGAATGATAGGGCTTGCGTAATCTGACTGGGACTCTCTAATTATGCCCTTACTAAGCAAATCATTAATTATACCGCGAACTCTGTTTTTCTCATCAACTGAGAGCTTATAGGGACGATGACAGATTGTAGAGTTCGAGGTCAATTTTATTTCCATGCTGCCCGTGTTCACCGTGGAGGTGGCTGTGCCGGTAATAAAAGAATTCGAAAATGTTTTAATTATTTCCAAAAGGCGGTCTTTATCATGCCCAACTAAAGGCGTCTTAATAGATTCGACTTCCACGGTGTTCACGTGCTGCACTATGGCAAAATCATCAGCTCTAACCAACCTTTGCTCGTCATTAGTCCTTATGTATGTCAGTCCTACTCGGTTCAAAACATCTGTGCCCATCAATATTGGGGCACTAATGCATTCATCAGGTACAACGTATAAATCAGCTTCTAATGAAATTTCGGGAAACTCTAAAATAGCAGTGACATAAGAAGTTGTCTCAATCTCCTGACTTCCTATACCACGCAATAAACGATAGGTTGGGATTCTATTAAAATTAAAATGTTTTAAAATTGATTGTGAAATTAGTGAAATAACGGAACCGCTATCGATCAAGACATCAACAGGTACCTTCTGAATGAGAGCTGACATTACATTGGTTTGTCTGGATTCGGGTTGGAGCAAAAATTTACATCACTTGATTTATTGTTTTTATCATTAGAACGTTGTTTAAGAAAACAGGAATCAATAAGGTGACCGTTGCGTTTGCAAAAAGTACAAAATCTGTTTGACTTTTTATCATCATTGGATGATGAAGGGGCTGCTTTAGAAGCAGAGGAGGTAGCCTGAGTACTAGTCGTATCAGTCTTAAACTTTTTAGGGCAATTCCATTTTTTGTGACCAGGCTTTCCACAAGCGAGGCACTTAAAATTGTCTCCAAACCTAGGTGCATCTCGCTTACGCGATTGCATTGGCCCTGAGTGGTCTGACGAACGGACAGCATTGTTGGAAGCTTGTGATTCACGCTTTGGTTTAACGTATACAGATAGAAACTCTACTAAATCCTTTGACAGTAGCTTAGCATTGGTAGCCGCGGCCTTGACTTGAGGATCGGCAATACCCCGTATCACAATAGAAGTTTTAAGTTCATCAGATAAGCCCCTAACAATATTAAGACACAGCAGTGACTTGCGGGCATATTCAGCATAGGTTGAATATTTATCTGAATTGGTACACATTACTTCAAAAAGTATAGTTGCGAAATCAATGTTACGCGGACACAATGATCGAAACTCGGTTTTAAAATTGGTCCACGTACGATTATTCGTGGTCCAATCATTCAACCATGATTTTGCGTCACCCCGCAGGCAACCCCCAATGCGTCCGAGGCATTCTCGATCGTCCCAATTGTTTAATTGCCGACCGCGGTCTACCTCCGCACACCACATGTCAAAATCATGTATAGACGGGTCAAAAGGAGAAATATAATAATTTTGAGACCTTACTTGTACCAAGGATGAGAGAGCTCCAACAATCCTGTCCGTTATGCCCTTCTCTGCGTTGGTACTAGCGTCAGTATCCCGTACTGTACCCATAGTCACCCTATCGGTAATGCCGGAGCCCCGCTCGCTGGTGAGGGCCGGTGCCACGACAAGTGATGGCGTGAGCGTGCGGTCAGCAGGAAGATGCGACGGACTTTCAACCGTTGGTGATAACGTAGGTTGTTGTAGCCTATTTTCAATAGCATCTAATCTAGTAAGAATTCGATCAAGCGCCATACCTTGCAAGCTCTCGCGGCGGTCACTTGAGCTGTTACTATGATCGCGAGTTCGATTTTGCGAGCTATGCGAAGCATTATGACGCCTATTAGACCTGCTTCTATAGTCTACCGAACGATCATCATGCCTGGGCAACGGCGGCGTATTGGAGGAACGGCGACCACGACGTTCACGAGACGGGTCCTTAGAACGTCTGTTTTTATCACGACAATCACGATCTACAGGTCTTGAGGAACGTCCTGACATCTTAATTTAAATGAAAGAGGAAACAAAGAAATCACAAAACAAAACACGTGGCACTTTATCGAATAATCACAAAACACGCGACACTTTATCGGATAATCACGAAAACTAAACTATTGGATGGCAAAACAAGCTAACAGAACGCGTAGTGTATCCCACTTCTGATCTTACAAACCAGAAGCGAAAATCGTTTAAAAAAAAATAACGGTCTACAACAACCTAACGCTTTTATTTAACTTCAAAATAATTTTAATCACCACAATAATAATTAGATTAACACGATAGAAAATAAAATATAGAGGAGCACTATAATCACACAACCAAAGTAACGTCCATCGCATCCGAGAGCCGCACGTAAAGTGAGCCGAGTCCAAGTGACGCAGCCTTTTTATAACGTTCCGCTCGCCTCAGACTCGGTTGTGGGGGAACTTGCTAAGAATATATATATTTTATAAATAACCTCGCTGCTGCCTTACGCCTTGGTGCCGCCTGCTGGTATCCTCATCGCTGTCACTGTGGTGAAGCTGTCAACAGCCTCGGTCACTACGGCCTGTCGTGCAGCTGAAGTGCGGGGCATTTTGCACGGCACGCGAACAGATACGACATTATCCAACGAGATCTTGTCACCGTCGGCGTTCCAGCTGTTTTAGAACCAAATGGCTTGGCACGCGACGATGGCAAGAGACCGGCATGTCTTTGTTTCCTTAGAAGATGGGTAGGCCTTTAGTATGGGACGCAACTTGCATCAATACTCTTGCGCCATCTCATCTTCCAAGCTTGTCGTGCTGTGCTGGCGCTGCCGCTGTGGCTGCAGAGAACCTCAAACGGCGTAAATATAGAAATCTTTGTGGTAACTATATTTTTGAGCCGTTTGGGGTTGAAACTCTGGGGCTGTGGGGTCCGAGTACCCATAGCCTGTTCAAAGAACTTTCAAAATGCCTAGTTGACGCTTCCCGTGACCCAAGAGCTGGCTTTTGCCTTGGTCAGAGGCTAAGTGCTGCCATATAACGTCGCAACGCCGCCAGTCTCTTGGGCACATTACCAGCTGACAGCCTTGACAGATTTTCGATGCCCTTTTATAGTTTGTTGTTAATTTATTTATTTTAGTTTTTAATTAAGTAAATAAGACTCAATGCTCATTGAATATGTATCGTATAATTTACTCACATCGAAAACTTAAGGTTATGATAACATTCAATTCTTGCCGTCGTTTTCAGTAGTTATGTTCAAAACATCAACATTTAAACGTTCTTTTTTAAGATAATTAAATAATATGATTAAACTGCAATATAACGATGACATAATTAACAGCCAATGACAGTACAACTGGCAGCATGTACATCCCAGCAGGAATCTTGGGAAACAACTTGATCTCTATCGGATTCTTCTTTATCACACGTATGAAGTCTTTTATCAATTTGACTTCAGCTTCACGGGAATCTAAAATAAATGAACAAAAATAGATTATAACATTATGTTAAACGTTGTTCATATTTTGTTTACAAAAGCATGGTTGTTACCTATAATCCTTGTATTATAAAGTCGAGCCAATACTCGGTGAAACTTCACCCCTTGGTTACGAGCCAATTGCCCAGCAACAATTGGCATCAGCAGTAATGAAAAGTGCACACATATAATAAACCCCGTTATCCGCAACTCATTGGTATCTCCTGTCTAAAATAATTTAATTCATTTTACAAAACTGATAGCGTAAAATACGATCAATTTAAAATCACGACACAGTCTAAAACTTACTTTTATAACAATTGTGTAAGCCAATTGATAGATTATAAATATATAGTATGATAATGACACTGTCAGTGTGAAGAAAAACTGTAACGAATTAAAATTTAAATACTTTTCAATTAGAATACTTAGAACTTGATCACATTTATTAAATTCCAGATACAAGTACCTGTCGTCCAAAGCAAAGCGTTAGTTTTTCACAGCAGTTTGCTAAATCTCGGTACAGGTCAACCCATTCATGAATCTGCTCCCTTGTGATATGACAACTCCCTACACTCTCCAGAGCGGCCGATACCAACAAAGTCAAAGATTTTAACAAACGCACCAACAACATAATAACAGCAAACAATATCAGGTACTGAACTACTATGTTTAGTCTTAAAATGATTTGTGATACAAAAATAGTTGACAAAAATAACGTATTTGCACGGGAGAATTTTAATAGAACCTCCACAGACCTGAAAATCGCAAAAGCGATATTGCTCAAAATCAAAATGATGCTGAACCAGGGTATTTTCTTTTTAATAGAGTTAAATAGTTTCGTGTCGTCGTTAAATCTTTTAGAAACGCGACTGTAGCTTCTAGAATATGAGATAAAAGCGTGGCTGTTACAGATACCCGACACGACGGATGACACATAGTTCACAAAACGTAAAACAAAAAAACAACCATAAACCAAATTAATTTGACTAAAGTTATCTTGCAATAATTTAATTTCACCAATTACAACAAATAGATTGAAAACAATTTGGGTGAAAGCTTGAAAGATAATTAAACGTTTTTTAATCTTTGACTGGTCACAATATTTCCTGTAAATTCCTAAAAGGTTTTCTAGAAACAGTAAATTGTTCAACCATGGAGACATTTTGGTGAATTTCATAATAAATGTAGTACACCTTAGCGACAGTATTGGTAATAACAGAAATGATCGAAAGTAAAACTTTCCTAGTTTTAATTCAATAATAAGGCGTTATCTATGGAACTGAGTGATTGTGTCATTAATCATGATGGAGGTTGGTATGCATGATAATAAAATTAATTCCAGTCACTACGCTCAGGCACCTAAGTTACTTTTCTTTGCCGATAACGTTGATCAGGGTCGTTATAGCATTCAAAAATCTACTTCATTAATTTAAACTCTGTATATTTAATATTAACATTTAGGATAACACGGCTCATACCAGTATAATAAACAATAATTTAAAAAGCTACACCTCTCTTAGTACCCCGTTCTTCCTATTACATTTTTGTGAAGCAAGAAATATCGTTTCCCAGAAATATTAGCGTAGAGTTATTTAGGTGTACAGAGTGCTTGGTTGACGGCTTCGTGACTGATCCGCTTACACCTTGTATGTAGTTTTAGGTCTCTTTCACGGCCTCGGGCCATTCGACTTAAGCGTGGGCCAGACTGTTGTAAACAAGCCCTCTACACACTCCCACATCGGTCTCCACCGGCGGTTTACAACAGCATGCACTGTTGACGCACTGTAGTAAACCGCCGGTGGAGCCCGATGTGGAGGTGTGTGGAGGGCTTGTTTACAACAGTCTGGCACGGGCATTAAATCAAGCGATATGCGCTTGTGTCACTTGTTTCCTCCACAGCATGGTGACTAGCAGCATGCTTTAAAGAATTTCTCTCATTTGTTTTGTCAGATGTCGGTGTAACTTCAACGTGGAAGTTATGGTCGAGAGGTTATATTTGACTGTATGTACATACTGTATGTAAGTTTATACTGTATGACGATATACAATTAAGCTCATGGCTAAATAACAACAGCTGCAAGGGTCAATCTTCAGGTTAAGCTACGCTTGCCAAGGGCGGTCCGTGGATGGGTGATCATCCATTACATACCGAATTTTCTCCGTACCTCGGAAAGCACGTTAAGCTGACTGTCAAAGTAGATCTTTGACAGTCGTTACAGGTATTCAGTGGCCCGAGAGTCTGACAACCAGTCTTACCAAGGGGTAACGTATTACGCAGAGCACACTGGATTCCAGAGGTGAGACACGCAGTTGCTCCATGTAACATACTGGTCTGCGGCATTCGGTTTCCTCAACATAGTTGGGAAAAGGCTAGGCAGATGACGATATACAACTAAACGATATGCGTAAACTGCATCACAACAATGAGATAGTCGACAGTCAACGTGAGAATAACTGGCAGGATGTACATCCCAGCAGGCATCTCGGACATCAACTTGATCTCAATGAGATTCTTCTTGATCAGACGAATAAAATCTTTTATCAATTTAGTATCAGTTTCATTTGAACCTGCAATTAAATGTCAATTATCTTTTCTATACTAATGTTATAATGAGGTAAAATTTGTTTGTAAGTTTGTATGTAGGGGGTAATCTTCGGAACTAATGATCCATGAGGGCGAAGCCACGGGGCAAAAAATAAATTTAAGATTTTTTATTTAAATAAATTTTTGGGGCTCGTACCTACAACGACTGTATTGTAAAGTCGGACCAACGCCTGGTGCAACTTAATTCCTTGGTTCATCGCCTTTTGTCCAGCAACGATTGGCATTATTGATAATGACATGTAACAAACTATATCTAGTACAGCGCTTAATTCGTTGCTACCGTATTTCTGCAAATTTAAATAATAAAATGTTATAGTTAAAAAACCAAAAAACACGCTTTAGGGTTCTTGCAGACGAGCGGCACGTTGCACAGTGGATCGTCCCCATACAAGAGGTCGGACATAGAATTAAAAATTAAAAAAGTATTTAATTAAAAAAAAATATATATACAGTTGCATTCCTCTATTGAAGAACAACAAAAAATGTTACTACGCTTTTTTTATTTGACCAGCACTTTAGGAGCTATTCGATGAAAACTGTTATTTTTGTATGGAAACGAACACAAAAATGTCTGTATCTCATGATTCCCTCCTTGTTTCGATTTGCGGTTTTCACTACTGTCTTTTACCTATTTTATGCCACGTTTTCTTCAAGGACACATTTTGCCTATAGTAACTATCTTTGTTATTGTATTACTGATGGAATGGAGGTACATTAAGTATACTTATTACTGAGAATTAGTCATCACTAAGTAGTTCCTTAAATAACAGGTGCATTTGTGAGTACTTTAATGACTTATTAACGCTTTTGTTGCAATATAACAAAAGCGTTAATGAGTCATTAAGTAACGACTACCAGTACTTGCTTAATCTAATTAGTTATTGTAATTACCATGTTAACAGCCCTTAAGCTCTGCATTGTGATTGGCTCATATGTCATCATTAGCTTATCAAATTCATTACTAGTTGCAACTTGCTGCCCTATATATTTTAGTGTGTTTTGCAAATATTATTCAGTTGTAATTTCAACCTCTACCAAGTGTTGTCATTATGGCTTTCCGTGGGTTTTCTACTTATCTTGATCTTTATGTTGCTCTTCGTAATCATAAAGATCTTCGTGACTATGAAAATTTATGTAATACATTGAAGTCGAATAGTAACGTCCAGTTAAGTGAAAATGATGTGTCGGATCTAAAGAACTGGTGTCGACGATTTTGCTATCGGGTTTACTCCAAATGGGTGCAATCAAGAAGGACAGTCGACAAGTTCATGGACAAGAACAGAGAGTGGTTAAGTTCCGATATCATTTGGCCAAATTGCTTTAAGGAAAATATTGTTCACACTGAAGAAGCTAAAGATGAGACAGAAGAGGTAATCAGTCCATCAAAATCAGATGCATCAACTTCAACATTTAAATCTCCTCGAAAACGCTTTGAAGATTTATCCAGTAGACAGAAAAGAAGACGTGTTGATGAAAATATGGCTAGTTGCAGTCGTCCAGATGAGCTTTTACATACTGTTGAAAGTGCACTTAAGTCTGCCGGAAAAAATGATGTGGCCAGAATCATGAAGCATTTGCTGGGAAATCCTGAACATGTCTCAACCGTTCTGAATGTCCTGGAAACTAAACAGAATACTTTGCTTCGTGAAGTTCCTACTCACAAAGCACTTGCTCTTTACGTTCACATGCAGTTATCCAAGTGGCGTTACATCACACTTAGGGACTTTAGTTTTAAAGAAGGTCATGCGAAATACCCAAGCTATTACATGTTAGTGAAAGAAAAACTTAAGTGTTACCCGGCAAAAGAAGACGTAACTGTGACTGATACTTCCGCAAAGATACGACTCCAAGCCCTCCTTGATCTCACAGTAAGGAGGCTGATCGATTCACTTGAACCGAATTTTGATGCTGGTGAACAACTTGTGCTTCACAGTAAATGGGGTTTTGATGGAGCTTCAAGTCAAAGCATTTATCATCAAAGAACAACAACAAGTGAACAAGATTTATCCAGTGTATTTATGGCAAGTCTTGTACCTCTTAAGTTAGTGACTTCTAGTGGAAACACAATGTGGCAGAATGATCGGCCATCGTCAACAACATATTGTCGTCCGATTTCATTTACGTTTATGAAAGAAACGGAAGCAAATGTAAAGGCTGAAATGGATATATTTGAGACCGAGATTCGTGAACTGAACCCAACTGCTTGCGGCAATGCTACTGTTACGCACAATCTGTGGTTAACCATGATTGATGGTAAGGTACATTCAATCATATCGGGAACATCGGCAGCAGTATGTGATTTGTGCAAAGCTCGCCCAAGTGAGATGAATAATTTGGAAGAAGTGAGAGCTAAACCTGTGAACGAAGATTTATACAAGCATGGATTTAGTTCGTTGCATGCTTGGATTCGGTCTATGGAGTGTTTATTACATATTGCCTACAGAATGGACATAAAATCATGGCAAGCAAAAGGTGACGATAATAAAAGAATTGTTAAAGATAAGAAAGAAGCTATTCAAGCTGCTTTCCGAAGAAACACAGGCTTACTTCTGGATGTTGTAAAGCAGGGTAGTGGCAATACAAACACTGGAAATACTGCTAGAAGGTTTTTTGCAAACCCTGAAACGAATGCGGAAATTACAAAATTAGACGTCAATTTAATTAGAAGACTCGCTGTAATTTTGCAATGCATTTCCTCAGGCGAAAAAATTGAAATCCAAAAATTCAAGTTATATTGTGATGAAACAGCAAATTTCTTCGTACAGTTATATCCATGGTATAACATGCCATCAAGTTTGCATAAATTGCTGATTCATGGATCGCAGATAGTGGAACACCTATCAGTAGTGCCTATAGGTTTTTTGTCTGAGGAAGCATCTGAAGCAAGAAACAAGGATTTTCGTAAATTTAGAGAAACTCATACGCGAAAGCACAGTAGCATCGCCACTAATGAAGACATTCTTCATAATCTTCTTTTATCTTCCGATCCTCTTCTAACGAGCCTACGACCGAGGATGCCCAATAGAGTTAAAAAATCTTCATTTAGAGAACTGGACGATTTGCTCATACATGACCAGAGTGAATTGGAGCTTATTGACATTTCAACAGATACAATAGTTGGAGCAGTTTCGGAATGTAGTGACATTGAAGAAGATGACGACAATAATGATCATGATGTCGTTATTGATGAAGACGAAGAAAATATAGTTTAAGTCTTATAGTAATATAATTGTTAGTAACTTTAAGGTAGTATTAGTTTATTTATTTTTTATTATAATCAATATTTACAATTTAGTTATTAGTAATTGTTTTATTTTTTATTTATAAATTATTATAGGTTTAAGTGTAATTTATCTAAAGATTTAAATATATTTTACAGTGTTATATTATATAAATAAAAAAATTATAAATACGTATTTTCTTATTCATCAACATCATAAAACATTTCTTTTCTTTTTGATTTGTTATTGTTAATGCGATGTCACAACTCATTACCGATATTTTTTTTTCAATATACATATAGAACTCACTAATGCACCTTTTCTTCATTTAACTTCTTATGTGTAATTCTTAGTAATTATAATAAATAATTAGATTAAGCAAGTACTGGTAGTCGTTACTTAATGACTCATTAACGCTTTTGTTATATTGCAACAAAAGCGTTAATAAGTCATTAAAGTACTCACAAATGCACCTGTTATTTAAGGAACTACTTAGTGATGACTAATTCTCAGTAATAAGTATACTTAATGTACCTCCATTCCATCAGTAATACAATAACAAAGATTTACTATAGGCAAAATATCTCGAAAGGGGCGCTCTGCGGGCACCATGTGTCCTTGAAGAAAACGTGGCATAAAATAGGTAAAAGACAGTAGTGAAAACCGCAAATCGAAACAAGGAGGGAATCATGAGATACAGACATTTTTGTGTTCGTTTCCATACAAAAATAACAGTTTTCATCGAATAGCTCCTAAAGTGCTGGTCAAATAAAAAAAGCGTAGTAACATTTTTTGTTGTTCTTCAATAGAGGAATGCAACTGTATATATATTTTTTTTAAATGAAATACTTTTTTAATTTTTCATTCTATTTCCGACCTCTTGTATGGGGACGATCCACTGTGCGTTGCCGACGGCAGATAAACTGCAGCCGTCGCCACCTGCCGTCGGCTGCCGTCGAAGCACCGGGTGGCAGCCGCCGAAGCGTCGACGACTGCCGTCGACGCTTGGAGTTGTGGCATGCCGCGTAAATGTGTGTTGACGACTGCCGTTGACGCGCCGGCGGCAACCACCGACGCCACAACTGCAAGCGTCGACGGTAGCGTCGACAGTTGTCGACGGCTGCACTTTATCTGCAGTTGGCAACGTGCCGCTCGTCTGTAAGAACCCTTAGAGGACGCATTTTATTTTTGTATTCTTCTCTGCACACCCTTTCATACACATCGATACCTTTGGGTGGAAAGGTCGTATAAACCATTTTGGCCAAATTGAGTTATATATACCATTTTTCTCAGTTTTTTTCCCCTATCAATCTGTATATACGCAATGCAGAAATTCGCACAAAAATGGTTAATACGGCCCAGAAATTTTCGGTTATAGCCTCTTAAAAAGGTAAATTTTGAATGTAAAAGCCGAATGTTTTTTTTTTAGTTTTTTTATGATGTAATGACCATCATTTATATTAACTCAGGGCGTAAATTGTAAATGGTTTATACGCCCTAACGTGTTAAATTCATTACATAAACATAGTTTAAATTCGACGTCGTAAATCCAAAGGCAGTTCGCGACGTTGGTGTATAAACCATGTTCATTGCAAGAAGCACTTTACGACCAACACACAAGGCTCGCATTTGGCGCGCAGCGACAAGCAGAAGAGCGAGCGGGATAGGCAGATACCGGCCGGCGCATTTCGATACCTTTGGGTAGAAAGGTCGTATAAACCGAAACCCGACTTTTCAGGAGAGCAGAACAACTTTTTTTTTTACATAAAAATTTATAACTTTTTTGTTTTTGAAGTTATAAAAAAATGATTTATGAGAAAGGTACTTACAATTTGCAAATGAAAAAGGTTAAATCATCAAAACCTATCTATCTTCTTTAGTTTCAAAGTTAGCTTGGATTTACGTCGTACGTAAAAAAACAATTCTTGGTTAATACACTCCATGAAAATGTACTTTAAAAAAACTGTATAGGTCGTATATCCATTTTTGGTGAGCTTATGGTCACATTTACTGTCGTAAAAACCCATATATGTAGTTTTTTTTTGTATTAAAAACCATTTATAATCATAGACCAATTGAATTTTGACTAATAAATAATCCTGTTTCTCTCAGAATTAGTAGGAACTTAATTATTATTATTCTAATACCCAATAATGATCGATTCCACAAAAATATTTAAGAGAATATTTAGTGAAACTTGGTCCAGATAGTCGTAGACAAGATTTAGCTTATAAAAAACTAGCAGAAGCAGAAAAAGAATATAGTAAACTGGATTGTATATTGACTCATTGAACCAAGAAGTTAAAGATCGCAAGTTATGCAAAGAAACTTGTGAGGTTTTCCAAACAATCATTCTTAGATACAATCAAATTTTCAGAAAATAAACCTTCTTATTATAAAACTTCCAATAAGTACCAAGTTTAAACCAGGACTAAAAGTTCTAGGATTGTTACGGTACTAACGTTTCGTATTACAAATCGTAGACCAACAAAGGACTACTTAGTACCAAAGATAGTCCCTGGTCTAAACATAATCCACAGATTATAAGCAACAAAATATTTAAAAATATTCAATCATTCGTTCAGCGTTCTCTGCACCGTTCCTTTTTACAAAATGTTGTTACGTAATTTAAAGAAAAAATATTTTATAAATTGTTATTTGTAGTGGTAAAATATAAAGTTTTGTTATTTAAAGGTATTTAAATATTCCGACTTGTATTTTTTTGAATGCATCAATCCAATTGTTCTGTTTTGGAACGACTATCGAGCTAGCGCGTATAATGGAGTGAACTGGGCGGCGCGCGTAATTCGAGTTATGTTATCGAAATGTTTATGTTACATCTTATATTAAACTAAATGTCCGGTTTCACTTCAAGAGTAATAACACAAGTAAAGGCATAGTTCTTTGGGCACAGTATTCTTTGTAGTGAGATCGTGTGTGCATTCAATTAAAAAAAAAAATGGATCAACCAAAGAAAAAAAGAGGTGAAAATTGGAGTTCAGAAGAAAAGGTTAGTGATAACTGATAAACTGACATGATAGATTACGGACACAACTACACACAGTATTAGATGCAATAAGCTAAACCATGTACCTATGCCACATTACTTACATTAATACAAATTTCATTCTACGATTTATACTGCGTCAACTTATTGCCGAGTCGGCTAAAATACTTGAAGATAAGTCGACGAAAACCAATATAAAAATATGTTAAAAACGAGTTGACAATTTAGTACCATAGTTAAACTAGGGGTCACGATGGTCTAACTTTGGTACCATAGATATTTCTAGGACTAGCGATAAACTTCGTTTTGTAATAACGTTTATTCAAGGTCATGGTTTAAACCTAGTACTAAAGCCGGTACTTTTTTAAGACCACGTTTTATAATAAGAGGGAAAGGGTTAACTTTCTTCAGTAGATCGTAGTAGTCAAACTAGTTCTAAGGAATGTGACGGAAAGGGTGTCCGTGGGGGTAAATAAAGGAAACCACGGACCCAGGTCAACATAAAAATATACCTATTAATAAATTAACGGGTGTGGGTAGGTTTATGGTCACAAGTTTCTCCAAGCCCGCCCGGGGGTTTGCACGGTACTCTCCTGGCTCAGCCCGGCGTGACGATGACCGTAGCGGTGTGCCACGCTGCAGACGCCAGGTAGGGTGACGGACGGCAAATGATCGCGCCGACCCGTAGAATTTCGTCGCGGCCACGCAGGTAAAAGGTACCCGCTGCGGAGCCCGCGGTAAATTGGATGCCGGTCAGCCGATAACTTGACGTTAGCCGGAATCTTGAACCCTGGAAAATAACGTCCAGCGTGTCACGGAATGGCTAGCAGTCATCCCCGCTGATTGTGACACCAAGGCATAAGCAAAGCGAGAAATACCCGTGCGCCAATGAAGGTGATGTGTGGTAGCCACAATCAGTACGGAGTTTACATGATGGTGGTGGTAAGCACGACATGATTTGCACATTTTGAGTGTCATGAGGGATAACCCTCATGACACTCAAAATGTGCAAATCATGTGTGTGAGCCTTCAGCCGAGTGTATTTGACATTGTTACAATAATGTAACAATGTCAAATACACTCGGCTGAAGGCTACAAGATTTAAGCGTTTGAATGTGCATAGCAAAAACGGTGATAGAAAGTGGCTCACATCTTGAGACCACGTAGCTAGTGATACAGAAAATATGAAAATGTGAATTGCTGTTCAACACTTACCCTGTATGGGGTTTACGCAGACACAAAACGGAAAGAGTTAGGTTACTAACAAAAATTAAAGCTGCCTGCTTTAAGCCCGAATATTCTAGATCACGAATACTTCTAGAAATTTAATTTCCTATGAAAAAACGCGTCTAATCACTGGGAGCAGAATATTTCCAAAAAGGACTCGTCATCGCGAGTCCGTGACATTTATACTGGCGTGTTTACGCATAGACGAGTCTTCACTCATTCGATCAGATACACGTAACGCGCGCACAGCACTGGTAAAACAGCTAATTTTAGTCGTTTAGTAACTGGACGGCCCAATGAGTATGTATACTCTGTGGCGTTTGTTTTGACATTTAACTTAATTGAAGTGTTGAATAGGTTATGTTTACAAAGTAACGGTAGAAACTATTCTGAGTTTCTACAACGTTACAGATTTTATAGAATTTTCTGATTGTGTTACAAAAATGGCTGACGCATTTGATATTAGAACTGCAATTTCCCTGTTGCCGGTGATGAATGGCCAGGAGCAGGTGACAAATCAGCTTATTGATGATCTTGCTATATAGTTCACTGATCAATGATGCCTATTAATACAGTTTGTGTTAAAAACGCGTCTCTCGCCTAGTATAAAATTGCGTCTTAAACCTAATTACGCAGATATAGAAAGTTTGGCTGAGGATATTCGTGTTCATTTGTTACCGAAAAAATCGTCTGTAGCTTTACAAACACAATTGTTTAAAGCAACTCAAGGCCGCAGGAGTATAGAGAAATTCGGTACAGAGATCGAGGAGTTATTGTGAATCTCACGATTGCTCAGGCTAACGATAAACGTGATGCCTATGAGGTTCTGCGTCCACTTAATGAGAAGACTGCAATTAAACGGTTCAGCGATGGTTTGGCTGACAAACGGCTCAGCACCATCATTGCCTCACGACAGTTTGCGTCGTTGTCTGAAGCCATTACGGCTGCGGTAGATGAGCAGTCCATGTCTGTCCATCCACAAGACCAGGTTATGCAATTTAGGGCTAACCAAAATTATAAACGTGGAAGCTTTATAGGTTCTCGAGGCCGAGGAAATAGACAGTTTTATAACAGCAACAAAACAAATAATTATAATTAAAAAAATAGCACAGGTCAAAGAACTACATACAGTGTAAATCGAGGTAAACACACAGGTGGTCAGCGTCACCATTTTCGCGGACGTCCAGTGCGTTATCAGCATGTTCAGCATAGCGCGCAGCAGTCCAATGTCCAAGACAACTTGCGCAATGAGAGCGTAAATAGTCATGAAAACTTAGAATTTTATCGTACCTAAACCGTACACTCATTCAATTCTAAGTTTTTGTAATTTTTGTATAATTATTTGTAAACAATTTTATTCTAAGATATGGTATCCCTAGAGAGATAATAACAGACCAGGGAACAGAGTTTATGTCAACAGTTTTTACTGAGATTTGCAATTTGTTGCATATAAATAAACTGCATTCAACAGCTTATCATCACGAAACTCTGGGAGGATTGGAAAATACTCATAAGGTTCTAGGAGCTTATCTTAGAATACAGTGTGACAATAACAAAACAGATTGGAGCAGTTGGCTTCCATTCTGGTGCTTTTTTTTTAACACAACAACACACTCTGAGACAAAATACACTCCATTTGAGTTAGTATTTGGGAAAAAGTGTAATTTACCATCTCATATAGCACAAAACTCATATGTTGATCCTTTATATAATCCAGATTCTTATCATTTGGAGCTAAAATACAGACTACAAAGAGCACAAGCTGATGCTAGAAATAATTTATTATTCAGTAAGGAAATAAGAAAAAATAGATTTCATAAAAATGTAAATAAATTAAAATATAAGAATGGAAATTTAGTATTAATTAATAATCAAGTAGGAAATAAGTTAGATAAAATATATTTAGGACCATACAGAGTCATTGAAGATGTATCACCAAATGTAAAAATTTTAAAAGACAACAAAGAATATGTAATTCATAAAAATAATACAAAACTGTTTGTAACTTAAAATATTTTGGTTAAGATAGACTTAATTTAAAAAAAAAAAAAATGCATTATGTACTTTAATAATAACAACATTTTTTTTTTCAAAAAAGGGGAGGTGTAGTGTGCAGCTCGCCTAACCTTATATTTGTAACTGCACACACTAATTATCGACATTATTACACGAATCGTTGAACTGAACAGTTCTCTTTTATTTTGCCTACATCACTCTAATACAGTATTAACCAAGAATTGTTTTTTTATAAGACGTAAATCCAAGCTAACTCTAAAACTAAAGAAGCTAAATAGGTTTTGATGATTTAACCTTTTTCATTTGCAAATTGTAAGAACCTTTCTCATAAATAATTTTTTTATAACTTCAAAAACAAAAAAGTTATAAATTTTTATGTAAAAAAAAAAGTTTTTCTGCTCTCCTGAAAAGTCGGGTTTTGGTTTATACGACCTTTCTACCTAAAGGTATCGGTATAGAAACCTTTGTGGTAACTATGTTTTTGAGCCGTTTGGGGAAATCCTGGAGCCGTGGGGTTCGATTGCCCATAGATTGTTCAACGTGATTTTTCAGCCCAAGAAAAAAGTCGTTTTCCAGCAAAACTTTTTGCGTAGAGTTATTGATTTTGATGTACAGAATGACGACTTCGTGAAAAATCTGTTTACACCCCGCAGATAAAGCGTAAACTTACCTTAAAGCTTAAAGCCTAAAGCCGTAACATAATGATTCTGTCAACGTTTTGGATATGTAATAAAACTACAAATTAGGTTTACGATACAACCTGATTTACTTTCGCCTTTATTTCGTACGTGGATCATAAACTAATGCTTAAGAGATACATCGTACAACTCAGGATCTTTGAAAGGAATGAAATCCTCGAATTTGTTTAATAAAAAACAAACTAGCATAATATTATATTATACACCACAATTAAAACCTAATCACTATCAACGTCTGTCTGCCCCTAGATATGCTTAGATCTTTAAAACTCCGCAACGGATTTTGATGATGATAGATTTTTTAATAGTGTCCCGGCTCTGAGGTACTGCTACGCTACTTATCCTACCTAACCTAGGCACAGGTAATCCTAGGAGGATATTAAATAAAAAGTAGGTAGGCAGTAAACTGGAACATTTATTATTAATTAAATGACTCGGTAGGCAGACGAGGGTCGATCAAAGTTGGGTAAGGGCCTATACAGCGATTAAACTCCTCACTGGTCTAGCACTCCCCTGACGTCACTGGCCGCTGCAGGAGACGAGTGCTCGCGCGACGATCGCCAGGTCAACTGCTGGTGTAGGTTCGCTGGTTGTCCCGCTACTGTCCACCACGGGGAAGCCGGGAATAAAGGTGTACGTGAAACCCTGTAATGCGCAATAAGCGAAAGCATTACACGCTGGCCGTAGACGGTGAGCACCCACAGCAACGTTGAATAGGGAAGCACTAATATGTAGATGTGTTGCTGTGGATGTTCACTATCAGATACGGAGATGACAATAATTTCGGTTACTTAGCCGTTAATTTAAACATTTGAAATTTACAACGGAAATAAAATAATAATATGCAAGAATGATATAATTCTGAAAATGTGGGGTAGAACTACAAAGAGAAAACAAGTAATGAGCGTCTAATAGAAACAAAGATAAGCAAGAACACAAATGAAAAGATCACCAGGTAGGCAACGCGAAAGAAACCGTTACGGTTTGCTAAGCTACTGGCTAATTATAATTGTGCAACACTTACCCAATCGGGGTTTAATTCACACACACAGAATATGCTTTAACGTTGAGTATTGCTCAGTATTACGAATTACGATTAAATGTCGAGGGAACGGTAGGGACGCTTTCGAAAAAAAACTAAATCGCGATTACGATATCAATTCGTATTAGGGACCGTGGAAAAAACTGACGTGCGCTCGCCTCGACAACCAGACTCGTCCTGCCGCGGCGACGTGGAAGTGTCTGTCGCTATGGACCTTGCCCCCGCGCCGAGAACAAAGGAATTCGTTTCTGGGTGCCTAATATGTCGCTCGTTTAAACATGCGTGGTGATAAACTGTAGCTGGCCAGAAGTCTGGTTTGATGCGTTCATTATTAGTTTATTTTTTATTTTAATATTGTAATTTTTTTTTTAATAATATTATTGTAAATAACTTTCTTATGTTTATTTTTTATTATTATTATTATATATTATTAAGAATTAAGACATGTAACAATTAATGTTACATTACCCCCCTCGTCTCAGAAAGAGTTTTGTTCTCAAAGAAAACTCGTCTATAGGTTACCACTAGCACTACACATTCATACTATCATCTTTCGAAATTCTTCCATAATATCAAACAAACAATCTTACACAATAGCTTCAACAATATTTAATGATGTTGACGCGACCTTACGTAAACAAGTTATCTGTGATTTATCGCACAGAAAACTAATGCTAGTCGTAAGAAGTTAATTTAAAGGTGAACTGTCTCAACTCCTACAATATAAAAAATAAACACTTTACTACACTTAACTACACAACATTTAACTACACTTAATGTTTTTTAAATCTTTGATATGCCAGACGCCTATATTTTTTCCTGACATATCTTCCAGAACAAAGACAAGTGGAGACCGTTTTTCTATTATACGGCATTTGATAAACTTGGGTGCAAGCTTTTTACTAAAATACTTGTCTTTGTTACTTAAAACGAATGCGCGCTTATAGACTATGTCTCCTACATTAAATTCAGCCGGCTTTCTACGTAGGTTGTAGTGTGCAGTATTCTTTTCATGTGCGTGCCATAACGAAGCCTGCACATCATTGAATATCGATCGAAGACACCCTAAGTTTTCAGCGTATAAGTCGCGAGGAAGGAACAACACTTCATCGCCCAGGTCGTTATCAGTATAGTGCGATCCGCATAAAACTAATTCCCTACCGTAAACTAAAAATGACGGTGTATAACCGGTGGCTTCATTGACGGAATTGTTTATCGCAAACTGAACCTTGGGGATGGAGATGTCCCAGGATCTATGATCGTTTCCAACAAACGTAGACAAACTAGTGACAATAGTTTTGTTGTATCGTTCTACCGTGTTGACTTGTGGTGTGTACTTCGGCGTGAAAAAAAACGTTAGGTATTTTATATTTTTTAAATAGCGCGTCAGTAGACGAACTTATAAACTGCGTCCCATTGTCCAAAAAGATTGTTTGAGGAACTCCGTGAACCAAGAAAATGGAATCTTCTAAGATTTTAATAACTATATCCGCAGTAGCGCGACGTACTGGGAAAATATGACAAAATTTTGAAAAACAGCAAGTTACGACCAATATATAAGAATTTTGTTTTCGACTGGTGGGAAGGGGACCCACAAAATCAATTGAGATCATCTGAAAAGGTCTCGAACATTGCTTAGGACGACCCATCTCTCCCAATGTAGTGTGATTTTGTGCCTTATAAGATAAGCAAACCGAGCAGGAACCTACATACTTAACGACGTCCTGGTGCATATTTGGCCAGTAGTAATTTAGTGACAAGCGCCGATAGGTTTTAAAGATGCCAAGGTGTCCACCTGTTGGCTCAGAGTGATTTTCGGCTATGATGCTTTCACGGAACTCGCTGGGTACGACTTCCTTCCAGTCAAATTCTGAAGTTAGTTGGCTGTTAATATTTTTTGTGAGACGAAATAACGAATTATTTTTAATGGTGAAGTTAGGGAAATTTGAAGGAGTAGTCAGACAGCCGTTGTATATCTTTTTAAACCAGACATCATCTGTGTTGGCATTAGCTAGAGATATTGCATTTACGGAAAAAGCTCTAGACAAGGCATCAGGAATAACATTGTCGACACCCCGACGGTGTTTCATAATAAAATTAAATGAGGACAATCTTACCCCCCATCGTGCTAGTCGTCCTGTGGGATTTTCTAAAGACAAAAACCATTTTAACGCGGAGTGGTCAGTATACACTGTAAATGTTTGGCCGTTTTCGAGATAACATCGCCAGTGCTCGAGAGCCGTTAACACAGCAAGGGTCTCCCTTTCAGTAATGCTGTAGTTTTTCTCGGGGCTGGTGAAAGTTCTACTCATGTAGGCAATTGGGTGTTCTTTACCGTCAAAAGTCTGTGTTAACATAGCACCAATACCGTAACTACTTGCGTCGGTGTGCACTTCAAAAGATTTGGAATAGTCCGGACAAGAAAGAACTGGAGCGGAAACCAAACATTCTTTCAACGCATTAAAGGCCGCGTCAGCTTCTGGTGACCACTTGAAAGAAGGAGCGTTTTTTCCGTTAGCAGTGAGCTTATTGAGTGGACCAGCCACTGTGCTAAAGTTAGGGACGAAACGTCGGTACCACGTAGCAGTGCCGAGAAAGCGTTTCAACTCCTTCCTATTTGTAGGAGTTGGAAAGTTAATAATGGCTTCCACCTTGTCTGGGTCAGTGCGTAAACCACGGGAATCTACCAGGTATCCTAGATACTTGAGTTCGCTTCGAAAGAACTTACATTTTTCGAAGTTCACTGTTAAATTTGCCTGTCTCAATTTGTCCAAAACTCGCAACAATCGAGAAACATGCTCATCAAAGGTAGAACTAATAACAATGACGTCATCTAAATAAGCGAAGGTCTTAGACTCCATGTCACTAAATAACAAGTCAACGAGACGTTGTTGCGTCGCGGGGGCATTCGTTAATCCAAACGCAGTAGTTTTAAAACGAAAAGTGCCACGGCCCGGAACGTAAAATGCGGTTTTATCGCGGTCTTCTGGCGCTATAGGCAGTTGCCAGAAAGCTTTGGACAAATCGATACTGCTCAGGTACTTAGCGTCGCGAAGGTTATCCAATATCTCCGAGACATATGGCAAATTGTACGCATCGCGCTTAGTCACTGCATTCAACTTCCTGCTGTCTAAACAGAACCTTGGTTGCCCGTTCTTTTTATTAACAATGAGAACGGGAGAAGACCAGGCGCTTTCGCAAGGTTCGACAACGTCAAGGGACAGCATTTCGTCCACCTGCTCAATTAAAATGCGCTGCCTTTCGGGGGACATCCTGTAATAACGCTGTCTAATCGGTTGTGCGTCACCAGTGTCAATGCGATGGCATATCAAATTTGTTCTACCCAGGCCCTTTTCCTCAGTAGAAATAGATCGAAACTGCGCAATGACATTATCAGCTATCGCTTTCTGCGACGCCAACAAATTATCGTAGGAGTTAATAAATGGTTCATCGCTACCTACCTTTATTTCTGCCAAAGGGGCATTTGACATTGTGATGCTACCTATGTAATTAGGGCAAATTCGAAAAGCGCGCCAAAAATCTACGCCTAATATAATTGATGTTTCAATTTCGGGAACTACATATGCCTTAATAATGTGAAACTGGCCCTCAAATGTAACTGGCAAATGAATGTAACCTAAGGTTTTTAATGTTTGACCGCCAGCAGCTATCATATTAGTGTGGCCATCCGGGTTTAAAGTGCAGTCTGTAAGCTGTAGATGAGAATTGTTTCCCAGAATCGAAACTGCAGCTCCAGAATCGAGTAAGCCAACAGCATCGATGTTATTGATTTTAATATTTACATAAGGCCTAGAATCGTTTAATGGTTTTGATTGCAGAATTGTAGCAACTCTGTATGAAGAGGAAAATGTTCTTATAAAATCAAGCCAAGTTTCCCAGTCTTGCTTGCTGAAATTGTCACAACTCTGCTTAATTAGTTTTTTGAATTTGTACCAGTTTTACGACAGTTAGGACAGTCTGGTGTCTTCACATCCTTCATACCGCACTTGAAACAAACAATGTCCCGTGGAGCCTTGCATTGACGAATGTGATGGGTGTTATTACGACACCTAGGACAGTAGGGTTCCTTTTTAACCTCATTAATTGCATGTACATATTTATTGTTATTTTGAGTATTATTATTATTATTCCTATATTGATTGTTATTATTGTAATTACTATTTGAACCATTATTTTTATTGTAATTGTTATTATTATTTGCCTTATTTATAGGTTTATGGTCATCCTTAGTGTACGCAAATTCAGGAGCTAGCGTATCGGAAGTAACCTTAGGAGGCTCTTGAAATTGTGACAGTCGAGTCTGAAATGTCTCATAGTTACGACATAACGAACGCAAAGTGTCTATGGTTGAGATTTGAGGAGCTGCTGCTAATGTACTAGCATAGCAGGGTCTAATATTATGCAAGAGAATTTCCAATTGATCTACTTCAGGAAGAGGAGTCGATAGACGCGAGAACATTCCATTCATAACTGCTAGATAAATAGTTATATTCTCACGTTCTCCTTGAGTACGAGAACGAATTTCAGAAATGAGTCTGTAATCGTAGTCAGTTTGACTAAAATCCTCTGTTAATAAACGCGCCAACTCAGGCCAAGAACTGACTTTGTCCTTTACCGCACGATACCAGTGAAGGGCATCGTCTTGAAAAATTTCAGATGCAAAACTTAGGACTTTTTGTTGTGGAATATTCCTAGCCAGTATAAATTCATCAACACGCTGTATAAACGAACGAACACAAGTTTTGCCAGTAAATTTTAATTTTGTTAAATCAGAAGATGTACGATCGCATGACACAGAAATCACGTTCTGTTGTTCCGGCACTGCAGGTGCTGATTCTTTGACAGAACTAGCACTAGCCACATTAGAGGATGTACAAGCAGAAGGTTTCTTTGCTAGCAAGGCAGAAAGCTTTTGCGAGAATATTTTATAACCGCTAATAATGTCGTCATATTCCGTTTTAATGTCGTCACTACGCGTTATCCTCTCGACACGATTGTGTAAATGATTCAACATATTCTGTGTCCGCAATAGTGTAGCAACAGTAGGTTCACTAGCGTCAAGATTTAATTGAATTTTCGTCAAGACTTCTAAGCAACCCTTAAGGTCCTGTCTTACATCGAGTGGAGACTCTAATATATATTCCGAGGGTAAATCAGGAGATAATTTTATAATTTGTTTCCGTAACTCCTCAACAGAAGGTGCAGGAGTCGCGCCTCTAATACGAACTTCATACTCCAACTCTGATTTTTGAAGAGACAGGAACTTAATAGGAAGCATTATAAAAATATTAATTAAAAGAACAGAAGGATAAGTGACGCACTTCTACTGCTCACTACGCAAAGAGCAAAAGCAAAAAAATAATTAAAAAAAAAAAAAAACAAAGATTACAGGAAAAGAAACAACCGTTCTCCGTTCTGTTACAAAACTAAATTTATGAACGTCTGGTTTTTTTTTTTCCGGAAAAATAAAAAAATAATTTAAATGATAAAAAAAACAAGCAAAATCATAAAAACAAAATAAAAAAATTGCTAAAATGCTACTAATGTGTACTATAAGACCGTAAAAATACGTTTTTTCTTTTAATGTGAGGTGTAAAAATTATAACGAACAATTTTTTTAAAAGCGTCGTTTTAGGTGCCCAAGACGATAACAGTTTTAATAAAATATTTTAACAAACTATGCAACTAAACGACTTTATATGATTAATTATTAATGTAGGGTAGGTTAATAATGACCAAGATTAACTTACACAAAGAAGTTGAAAATTCGTGTACACATTAGTAACGGAAAAAAACCAAAAAAATAAAACAAAATAAAGACGTTTAACACAGACAACCACTAACATACACAACCCACAACCAATGGAGGAGGAATTAATCAGCTGTATTTCTACCACGATTAAGGGCGCCAGTGTCCCGGCTCTGAGGTACTGCTACGCTACTTATCCTACCTAACCTAGGCACAGGTAATCCTAGGAGGATATTAAATAAAAAGTAGGTAGGCAGTAAACTGGAACATTTATTATTAATTAAATGACTCGGTAGGCAGACGAGGGTCGATCAAAGTTGGGTAAGGGCCTATACAGCGATTAAACTCCTCACTGGTCTAGCACTCCCCTGACGTCACTGGCCGCTGCAGGAGACGAGTGCTCGCGCGACGATCGCCAGGTCAACTGCTGGTGTAGGTTCGCTGGTTGTCCCGCTACTGTCCACCACGGGGAAGCCGGGAATAAAGGTGTACGTGAAACCCTGTAATGCGCAATAAGCGAAAGCATTACACGCTGGCCGTAGACGGTGAGCACCCACAGCAACGTTGAATAGGGAAGCACTAATATGTAGATGTGTTGCTGTGGATGTTCACTATCAGATACGGAGATGACAATAATTTCGGTTACTTAGCCGTTAATTTAAACATTTGAAATTTACAACGGAAATAAAATAATAATATGCAAGAATGATATAATTCTGAAAATGTGGGGTAGAACTACAAAGAGAAAACAAGTAATGAGCGTCTAATAGAAACAAAGATAAGCAAGAACACAAATGAAAAGATCACCAGGTAGGCAACGCGAAAGAAACCGTTACGGTTTGCTAAGCTACTGGCTAATTATAATTGTGCAACACTTACCCAATCGGGGTTTAATTCACACACACAGAATATGCTTTAACGTTGAGTATTGCTCAGTATTACGAATTACGATTAAATGTCGAGGGAACGGTAGGGACGCTTTCGAAAAAAAACTAAATCGCGATTACGATATCAATTCGTATTAGGGACCGTGGAAAAAACTGACGTGCGCTCGCCTCGACAACCAGACTCGTCCTGCCGCGGCGACGTGGAAGTGTCTGTCGCTATGGACCTTGCCCCCGCGCCGAGAACAAAGGAATTCGTTTCTGGGTGCCTAATATGTCGCTCGTTTAAACATGCGTGGTGATAAACTGTAGCTGGCCAGAAGTCTGGTTTGATGCGTTCATTATTAGTTTATTTTTTATTTTAATATAATATTTTTTTTTTTAATAATATTATTGTAAATAACTTTCTTATGTTTATTTTTTATTATTATTATTATATATTATTAAGAATTAAGACATGTAACAATTAATGTTACAATAGATAGAGTGATTCAAGAGGAAGGTTTTAGTATATAGGTAATTTACGGGCGGGCGAAGCCGCGGGCATCAGCTAGTACAATGATGATGATATCTATACGAATATTATAAAGAGGAAAGATTTGTATTTTTGTATGTTACGAATAAACTTAAAACTACGGGACCGATTTGAAAAATTCTTTCAACAATGATAGCAACATTATCAGCGAGTAACAAAGGCTTAATTTTATCCCCGTACTCTCACGGGAACGGCAACTGCACGGGTGAAATCGCGTGACGTCCGCTAGTCAGTTAAATAACATGATTAAATTGCAGCAAAACAATGACATAGTTGACAGTTAACGTGAGTATAACTGGCAGGATGTACATTCCAGCAGGAATGTTGGACAATAGCTGGATCTCTAGTGGATTCTTCTTAATCAGACGTATGAAGTCCTTCAACGATTTCACTTCAGCTTGGCTTGAATCTGAAATAAAGTACTAGAAGTTAAAGTAACTGCCTTTTTGGTCTAGTGGTCGTAATCGCGACCGCTGAGCATGAGGGCTTGGGTTCGATTCCCGGATCCGGAAAATTGTTATTGGGTTTTTCCACCAGGAATTTCTCAGTAGCAGCCACGGAATCTGGATTTGTGCCCGGTTGATGGCAATAGGCTCACCCCGGATCTGGGACTTTTGCGTGAAAGACATTAGCACGAAGGACACTTGCGCGAATGGACACTTGCGTGACTGGACTTTAGCACGACTTCATGGCCCCTGAGGTTCACTCTGTAGAGTAAACATAACATCACGCCTGTTATTCATACTTGAAGGTGGTTTTTTTTGCTTTTCCGTCATGGGTGTCGTTTTCATCGTTTTCGGGGTTGCTGATTACAAAAATGAGGTCGATATGAAAATACAAGATGGCTTCCAGGATTCCTTCCATCTTGGATTTTCATTTTGACCTCATTTTCGTTATCAGTGACCACTTAAACCATGAAAACGACACTGATAACGGGAAAATCAAAAATTTTCCTAGACGCTATCTTGGATTTTCATTTTGACCTCATTTTCGTTATCATCATCATCATCATCATCATTTCAGCCGAAAGACGTCCACTGCTGGACATAGGCCTCCCCCAAGTGTCGCCATTTTTGACCTCATTTTCGTTATCAGTGATCACTCAAACCACGAAAACGACATTCATGACAGAAAACAAAAAAAAAACCACCTTCAAGTATAAATAACAGGCGTGATGGTTATGTTTACTCAACAGAGTGAACCTCAGTGGCCATTAAGTCGCGCAAAAGTCCGTTCGCGCATAAGTCCAATCGCGCAAAAGTCCATGCGCGCTTTTGTCTTTTCGCGCAAATGGGTTCGCGCAAGTATCCTTCGCGCTAATGTCTTTCGCGCAAGTGTCTTGATACCGGCTCACCCCTTATTACATGGGACTTCAAAATAACTGGCTAAAATTGTTGTTGTTGTTTTTTTTTTTGTATGTTTTTAAACGTGTTACATACACGCATAGCACCTAAAACGCTGACCGCGCGTTAGCCTAATTACCGCGGATTGCACCTTGCACCAGCGGAGACACGAGGCGCCGACGCAGCTCAACGTGATGCAGCCCGGCGCACCGGACATCGCGGCCTTCGCGAAATCGTCACTTTTGGCACAGCATCGGTCAACTGTCGACTATCTAGCTCATAATTAATATTGTAATTTTCGTAATTAAATTAAGTTTTAGTAAATTTTGTATTTCTTTCAATCCTCCGGCTACAGCCTTCGTAATTGGCGCAGTCGAGAGGATACTCGTGGGCCGGTTCGCGAGAGTAATTTGTTAGGATCGCGAGTCACCCGGGTGGCTTTCGGGCACCGTACGAGTATCCAGAATCTACAAGAAGAGCTGCAGTCCAGAGGAGTATCCAGATATCGATACAGAAAAGGTACAAAACCATTGCAAGTAAGTACTTTAGAATCGCTCTAGAGTCGCTTCCCTTTGTTATCCTTAATATTCCAAGATTTTCCATCCACGGCAATCTCGGTCCCCTAGGTTAGGCAATAGAAATAGTATTTTAGACGCTAATAGAAATTTAGAGGCAGAACAGGAGGAAAGTGATAGTTCATATATATCGAGTATGGCTGACTCAGTGGATCAAGTTTACAAGGCCCTACGATTGGTGCCGGAGTTCGACGGAAACTCGAACGTATTAACTCGATTCATAAAACTATGTGATCAATTAGTACAACAATTTATGAGAAACGGGCCTGAATTTCAATTAACTAATTTGGCATTATTAAACGGAATTTTAAATAAAATAGTGGGACCCGCATCGCGTACGATTAATTCGAATGGTATTCCGGAAACTTGGGAGGGAATAAAAAGTGCTTTAATAAATAATTTCGCTGATCAACGGGATGAGACATCCTTGTACAATGATTTAGCGCTCTTAACGCAGGGTTCATCCACCCCGCAGGAATTTTATGAACGTTGTCAAAATCTCTTTAGTACTATTATGACCTATATCAGCCTGCATGAAACGATAGCGAGTACCATTGAATCGAAACGCACCTTGTATAAGAAACTCACGTTACAGTCGTACTTACGTGGTCTACGCGACCCGTTGGGTTCTCGCATTCGGTGTATGCGGCCTGATACAATTGAGAAAGCTTTAGAGTTTGTGCATGAGGAAATGAACACGTTGTATTTACAGCAGCGCAACGACCATGCTCCTGACAGGAGGACGCAGCCTCAGCACCAGGTTAGTCCTAAATTGCCTTATGGCCTTATGCCACCGATTCACATGGCACAGCCCACAGCGCGTGCTTTTAATCTGTCACCCCCCGGTTCTTCTAATATGCCGGGACCCTCGCGTCCGTCTATGCCCCAAGGGCAGCAACCTGTTCCGTTTTGGAAAAATCAACCCCCTCAAAATCGCGGTCCCACACGCACGCAGCAAATGTTCAGTTCACCGCCGCCCAATTATATACCTCAGGGTCAAGTTTTTAGAATGTCTGGTCCCAGGCCAACTACTAGTAACACCCCACGGCCTATGAGTGGCGTAAGTCACTATGTGGCCAGACCATTCACACCACGTGCATCACACGATTGGTCTAGATCTGGGAATCCGCCACCCTCAAATTATTTCAGAACACGGGAATCTAATTTTAACGATTTTAACGACCAATTGCAGTATGACTATCATAGTGATTATTTTGTTAGCGGTGACTATTTCCCCCAGGAATATTTTGAGTATCCCATTTACGTGTACCCGAATGAATACTTATACGAGAACCCACAGCGTACGGACTCTTACGTTATAGTAGAGGAAGTGAAGGAACCAACTTTAGCTACCGAAAGGGAGGATTTTCGGGAGGCCCCCAAATTAGACAAGTCAAAATAGAAATTAACTTGCAAACGCAAAGGCAACTACCATATATTCAAATTTCAAACCCTCCGCTTAAGCTATTAATTGATACCGGTGCAAATATGTCTTTTGTTAGCCCCGCAGTTGTTCAAAAATTCTTTGCCCATATACCGTGCAATTATGATCCCTTTGAGGTAACGAATATTCACGCTACCACTAGAAGTGATTATTCCATCACTTTACCGTGTTTCCAGGAATTTAACGAGTCAGGTGATATAACTCTTTTCGTTTATACGTTTCATAATTTTTTTGATGGTTTGATTGGCTATGACTTATTAGAAAAATTAGAATCTAACATTGACCTGAAGAACAGATTGTTGATTACTCGTAATTCTAGTAATCCCTTATTAATGTACGACTCTCGCAATAGTAACCTATACGAGGACATAGTACCGGCCAATTCATCCAAATTAGTTAAAATCCCTATAAACTCTAAGGACGGTGACGTTTTTATTCCTGAACAGTTTATTTCAAATTGTTTAATAAGCGATTGCGTTACGACAGTAAAAAACAAGAGAGGTATAGTAGAGGTAGCAAATACGTCACGTCATGACGTAGTCTTTTCCATGAATCGCCCCGTTAGTGCAGAGTTATGCAATGTTCAGGGCACGCGCACCAAACAACAGTCCGATCGTGTAAAGGAAGTTTTGTCTCGGCTACGTACGAATCATCTGAACCCCGAGGAAAAAGCTAACTTAGAAGCACTGTGCGCTCGGTACGCCGATGTATTCTACATTGATGGCGAGCCATTATCTTTTACAAACCAAGTAAAGCACTCTATTCGAACAACAGATGATGTGCCAATCTACACAAAAAGTTACCGATACCCATTCATACATAAGCAGGAAGTTCAAGATCAAATCTCTAAAATGTTAGAACAGAATATCATACGACCCTCACAGTCTGCGTGGAGCTCCCCCATCTGGGTAGTTCCCAAGAAAGCCGACGCCAGCGGAAAAACCAAATGGCGTTTGGTTATAGACTTTAGGAAATTAAACGAAAAAACTATAGATGACCGTTATCCTATACCCAACATTTCAGATGTCCTTGACAAGTTGGGTAATTGCCACTATTTCACCACCCTTGACCTCGCGAGTGGCTTTTATCAAGTTGAAATGAACTCAGACGACATCCACAAGACGGCATTTACAGTCGAGCATGGACACTTTGAATTTCTCCGCATGCCAATGGGTTTAAAAAATTCTCCTTCAACCTTTCAACGGGTGATGGACAATGTCTTACGAGACCTTCAAAACGTTGTGTGCTTAGTTTATCTAGATGATATTATTGTCTTCTCAGTATCCCTTCAGGAACACATGGTCAATTTAGAAAAGGTATTTCAGAGACTCAGGGAATCCAATTTCAAAATTCAAATGAACAAATCGGAATTTCTAAAATTAGAGACTGCATATTTAGGGCACATCATCAGTAAAGATGGTATTAAACCTAATCCGGATAAAATCAGGGCCATTCAGAAATTTCCAATCCCCAAAACGGCAACTGAAATCAAACGCTTTCTAGGCCTGTTAGGGTATTATAGAAAATTCATTCCAGACTTTGCTCGTATAACAAAACCTATGACGCAATGTCTCAAGAAAGGTTCAAAAGTCGACATAACCAATCCAAATTATATTAGTTGTTTCAAAACCCTTTTAATAAATGATCCGATCTTGCAATACCCCAACTTTAGTAAAGACTTTATACTGACAACTGATGCATCTAATCTTGCCATTGGTGCCGTTCTTTCACAAGGTCAGATAGGTACCGACAAGCCCAAAGCATACGCATCCCGCACATTAAACACCAGTGAAATTAATTATAGCACAATCGAAAAAGAACTGTTAGCAATTGTTTGGGCAACTAAATACTTTCGCCCATACCTATTTGGTAGAAAATTCAAAATTGTTACAGATCACAGGCCTTTACAATGGGTCATGAATTTAAAAGAACCCAACTCACGTTTAACCCGCTGGAAATTAAAGTTAAGTGAGTATAATTTCACTACTGTCTACAAACGGGGTAAACTGAACACCAACGCAGACGCTCTATCCCGTATCGAAATCAATAATGAAGACGCAAACTCCATAGCAGTTAACACGTCTGAAAAACCCCCCTCAGTAACTGATTCTACAACAGCAACAGCTCACACCAGTGCTGAGAACCCCATCTTAGAAATACCAATATCTGATGAACCCCTAAATAAATTCAACCGTCAAATATCCTTTGTAATCGTAGGAGATATCAAGAGACGCCCAACTGTGTCTAAACCATTCGAAACCCATACCAAAACCACCATACAACTATCAGAGTCAAATCTGGAAGAAGACGTAATTAATGCTGTAAAGGAATATGTAAATCCCAAAGTAAGAACCGGAATTCTTATCTATCCCCCTCTAGCCATGTACAGTATAATCCCGATTTTGCAAAATAAATTTAGAAGTTCCGCCTTGAATATGGTCTTAACGAAAAAAGAGATAGAGAACGTTAAAAATTATTTGGACCAACAGGAAATCATCCGTAATTACCATGAAGGAAAAACAAATCACCGTATAACTGAATGTTTCCTAGCTTTATCACACCGTTATTATTGGCCTAAAATGAAAGAAAGTATTTCAAAATATATCAATGAATGCAGTATCTGTGGACAGGCGAAATACGATCGGAGCCCCATTCAGCAAAAATTTTCCATAGTTCCTCCCCCAACTAAACCCTTTGAAACTGTTCACCTCGATCTTTTCACAGCACAAAATGAGAAATTTCTTACCTTAATTGACGCTTTCTCGAAATATGCGCAAGCATATCATCTCAGAGATGGTACCGCGATAAGTGTTGTCCAAGCTCTTTTAACGTTTTGCACCCATCATGGCGTCCCTTACACTATAGTCACAGATCAAGGAACCGAGTTCACTAATGCATTATTTTCAGAGTTCGTCCGTCTTCATAAAATCCAGCATCATAAGATACTTGCACATACTCCTAACGACAATGGTATAGTAGAGCGCTTCCATTCTACTATTCTCGAACATCTCAGAATCCTTAAGTTACAAAAGTGTAATGAATCTGCTGTAAATCTCATGCCCTATGCAATCTTAGGTTATAACAACTCAATACACAGCTTTACTAAATGCAGACCTATAGACTTAATCACAGGACACTTTGATCCCCGCGATTCCTTAGATTTAAATTTATCAGAGCACTTATTGCAAAATTACCTACAAGACCATAAAAAACGACTAACCCAGGTCTACGAAATAATAAACGAAACTTCTCTTCACCATAGGACTGAATTAACTGAAAACAGGAATAAAGACCGCGAATCTGAAAAGGAATATATCCCTGACCAACAAGTTTTTGTCCGTAATCCACAAGCCAGTAGACAAAAGTTAGCCCCGCGTTATACCAAAGACATAGTCCTAGCTGACCTTCCCATACATATTTACACCAGAAAGAAACGAGGTCCCGTTGCAAAATCTCGTCTAAAGAGAAGCCCTAAAGATTCCGTATTGTTACAGGATGTTACTACTAATACTACTACTCCAAATGACGCAAGGACAAGAAGTAACGATTGACCCTTTAGGAAGCGGCCCTGGAATACTTCCGTTTAATCTAGGAACGACGCGTATCGTTTCCCACTATCATTACTTCCTCAATTATGTCAACCTCGATAGTATACAATCTCAGATAGATGCAGTTAATACCAGATTGACTGATATTAGACACACATTAAATAATAAGACATCCCTATTATTTGAACCGCACATGAATTATCTTACATGCAAACTAACTAAAATATCTACACAGTTACAATCATTTGAACATAATCGCCATAAAAAAGGACTCATTGATGGCCTCGGTTCCGTTATCAAGAGTATATCCGGAAATCTCGATCAAACTGATGCAATTAAATACGACAACGCCATAAAAATCCTTCAGGAAAACGAGTACAGGATGCAGGCCCAACTTAATCAGCATGTTAGTCTATCCAAAACTTGGGTTTCACAAAATGCCAACTTATTAACTAATATAACAAAAAACCAAGAGAGAATAGGCAATGTTTTAAATCAGATAATTAATAGCTTGGCAAACCTCGATTTAATCCACTACGCCCATATGGCTCAACACTTAATTATCTTAGATGATAACATAGACAATTTATCTGAAGAACTCCATAAACTAGAGTACACTCTAGCCTTTATACGTGCATTAAGCACACCGCATATGGTAGTTACTATAGCTGAGATTGAGAATATGCTAAAGAAACTAAGGATTTTATATTCAAATAACGAAATCCTTGACTTAGAACTAAGAGACTATTATGACGTAATTAAGCTAGGTTATTTTTATATAGAAAATCAGATAGTTATAGTATTTAAGGTGCCGATTGCCTTCCCTCCAATCTATAGCCTTTACAAACGTTCCATCGTCCCTAACAAGAATAACAAAATCCTTTTACCTACCTCACCTTTTATTGCGATTTCTGGACAAGATTCTATGTACATGGAGGCTGAATGCCCGAAGGTAAATTCTCTGTACCTCTGCGAAGCCAAAACAAAATACAAGGCCAAAGATGACCCCGACTGTATCCAGCATCTGATCTCCAAGCAAGAACTTCTCCCATCCTGTAAGCTGTCTTCAGTCGTCTTGAAGAAAGAAGCTGTAGAACAACTCGACGAGAAACATTACACCATCAGTTTCCCACATCCAACCAAAGTGAAGATATCATGCGGACAAGAAACATATAAAACCCTTGAAGGAAGCTATTTAGCTATCATCCCGCACAATTGCCACATCAAAACGCCCGAATTCACCATAGCGAACTCTAACAATCACATTAAGGGATTCGCTCTAGAGATTATGCAATTACCTACAAATAATGAAGACTTAGAAACGTCAAGCGAACCACCAATCGTACTCAACTCTGTCGATCTACATAATCTGCACTCAATAAACACGAAGATCATGCAACAGACTCCAGCAAAGCTTAATGAAGCAATTGATACAGCTCTCTACCATACCACGATCCCGGTCTATCTAATACTATCCGGTGCAAGTGCACTCATTATCGCACTGACGTACCGACGATATCGAGCGAAACGCCTCCACAAAAATCAAACAATGAAAACTGATGATGCTACATCTCCAGGAAATTATGCTGAAATTCGAGAACCACATGGAATCAGCCCTAGCGAGATAAGAATCGACCACAGCAATATTTCATCATCTCTCTCACACAAGATTTCGAAATAGTTGCTTATCTTCGGGGGGAGGTGTTACATACACGCATAGCACCTAAAACGCTGACCGCGCGTTAGCCTAATTACCGCGGATTGCACCTTGCACCAGCGGAGACACGAGGCGCCGACGCAGCTCAACGTGATGCAGCCCGGCGCACCGGACATCGCGGCCTTCGCGAAATCGTCACTTTTGGCACAGCATCGGTCAACTGTCGACTATCTAGCTCATAATTAATATTGTAATTTTCGTAATTAAATTAAGTTTTAGTAAATTTTGTATTTCTTTCAATCCTCCGGCTACAGCCTTCGTAATTAACGCTTTACCACTTTTGGCATAAAGGTCAGTAAGCATTCTTTTAAACAATCTTACCAATTACTAGAATTGTATTGTAAAGTCGAGCCAAAACTCTGTGGAACTTCGTCCCTTGGTTTCGAGCCAATTGTCCGGCAACGATTGGCAATAGCAGTACCAAGGTATAAGTAAATATAGCCAGTATCACTTTTTTCAACTCAGGGGTGTATATCCCCTTCTGAAATAATAAACCAATATATTATTATGTACATAACAGTTATGTTAAGAGTTTTAACTAATTTATCATTTATGTTAAATGTAATGTAACGTTTAATTATGTAACATCTATTTACCCATGTTTTGCGAATAAATATAAATAATAAATAAATATTGCTGGACATTACACACAGCACCATCTAGTGCCACACTAAGCAACGAGGCTTGTGTCGTGGACACCAGATAGTAGATATACTACATAGACACTTTTTGTTTGTAAATACATACTTATTATATATATCACGACAGGGAAAGCCTAGAGTAACCATATTGTCTTTCTGTCATCTATCACATCGCCTTGCGATACGATTCTTCATTGTTGGTAGATAGGTAGGTGGGTACTGGGTAGTTGAAATCACACACAGCACTTGACTCAAACTCCAAACGTTTATTTCTATTAAACCATTTAGGTAGGTACAGAAACTTATTAACTTTCTAGAGTTGAGTCGTCCATTCGCAGAGTATTATGGTTGAGGAGAAGAATGGACGAAGAAACTCCTCACACTCTCATTTTCACAACAGCTAATCGTTCACTTCAATAAACACTTATAATTACTTAGTATTTCAATTGTTTTGCTAATCTTATGATAACGTGACTGCTTGCTTGTCGCTCACGCGTCTATTCTTCTGTGTGGGCGGAAGTCCTCCACACAGTACAGGTAACTCATTACATAATAAGTTCATTAAAACTTACAAACAATACTAGAGTAATTCATAATTAATCATTTTAATAATTAAACAATACCAATATTCACAAATGCAAAGGTTTTATCAAGTTAAAGCTAATTAGTTGCTTCAATACTTTTTACAACAATATTCAATCTTTTAAAACCATTTCCGGCAAATCAAAGTATTTAGTACAAAGAACACCTACGAAGTCTTTCACTAATAAATTGTTCTGTAAAATAATCTTGTTACTTTTTAGTTTGTAATTTAGTTAGATAATCTGATTTAATTGTAGTTTCAAATTATTAATTGATTTATTGATCAAATCGTATTCGGCCTGTAGTGTTGCCTCATAAAAATCTTGTGTCAAAATGAACAATAATAATTACAAATCCAATGTCATAAAATACTTACTTATCATAATTTTAACTATAGATTTAGCTAAAGACTTACTGCGTCTTTAGCTAGACTTTTGTTTAATAAATTACTATTTGAAACCACGAACTATCTAAGTGCTAGTTACGCCAATAGATGGCGCTTAACTCATTTGTCAAGTGATGTAATAACTGTACCACGAAGCAGAGATGGCAGGTTCATGGAATAGAATTATGAGTGTTAATAATTAGATTAAATCTTAGCAGATAGAGCCTCTTGCGGCGACACGGCCATTCTGATCGGCGGTGCGCGCTCTGCACCTGCCGTCGCCGTCAGTATGTGGAGTTTCGTGGTTGTTATCTGAAATAGTGGAGATAAATTTTGTCGGCAGATTATTGTTGCTTTTATTATTATCCTACAATGTTCATTGAATTGTAGGATTTGGTAATAGAAAGTGTCAGTCAACATAGAAAGCTAGTTATAGATCAGGCATCTATTCAGTTTTCATTGTATTCAAAATTAAATGCGTTTATGTATCACCTAGACATACACACAGTCACAGAGTTAATCTGCTTGAAATTTTTATTTAATCTTTTAGTAGTGTTTAGATTGAAGCTGGTATGAGCTGCTAACTAATTAAAATGTTGTAGCCTGAATTATCAAATAACATTAATTGAATTGAGGTTATTGATTTTGTTTAATCAGCTAACAGCTGAATAAAATATTGTTTATTCAATTGTCCAACAATATTCGTTGAATTGTTGTTTAGTATCAGTTAGTTTGCAAGCAGTTTTGCAACTTGTATTTGAGTTTGTTGATGCTAAAAGCTATTTGTTAAAAATAACAGCTTGGTATGAGTTTGGGTTTTTAGTTATCTTCAGAACCTTGTAATAGATCTACTGTCTACTAGATTTGTCTTAAATAAAATTATTGATTGCTTTAGATAGTCTGTAATTTGTATTTGTTAAGTGTAGTGTAAGTAGCATGTTTTTATTTGTTCATTCTCACGGGAAGGTAATGCTCTGTGATAGACACAAAGTCTTGGATTTGACAGGATAAAAGGATAGGATCAGGAACACCGCTCTGTGATAGACACAAAGTCTTTGATTTGACAGGATTAAAGGGTAAGGAGTTTAGGACCATTGCTCCGTGACAGGCACGAAGTCTTTGATTTGACAGGATATAAGGAACCAGGCTCTGGGCGTTAGTACGCCGTGGACCCAGCAGGATAACATGAGAGTATTGTTTATCAGTTGCCTCCACGGCTGCTGATAGGATCATTAGTAGTGTTCATTATCAGTGGCCTCCACGGCTGCTGATAGGATTGTTTGTAATTTGTTGTGTTCATTATCAAGTACCTCCACGGCACTGACAGTATTTGTTTGATTTGTTGTGAGTGTTTGTATTACTCATTGAGCTTGTTGTTTCCTCCACGGATACCAATAGCTTGTGAGTTTTTTATTTTTTATTTTATTAGTTACTGTTAGGAGTACTAATATTTTGTTATTATTTTTGTAAATAGTTGCTTACAACTGGCAGGATTATAAAAACTAAAATAATCAATGTGGAAACATGTTACTCAATACACATGAGCGTCATGTAGGTAAGTTGATTGGGCTATTGTATTAAGTCTTTTGTTGTAACACTGTAGGTATCAGTGGGGAAGTGTAAGAAGTAGTTTGAAAACTCCTCACCTTTTATGTTAGTTTATGATGTGAGGACACTGTAACAGTCATCCCTGGTTGGCTGTTCTCAAGCTGTTCCCCATTTTATAGCTCCATAGCTGGCGACACGGTCATCTGTTCACCAGGCTGTAGTCCTTGAAGTTGTTAGTTTTTGAAATTGTTCATCGAGTCACATTTTTAAGTGACCTTGCTCCATTATCATTTGCTGGGGTAGCGGTTAATTGATGTCATCACTATCTTGGAGTGACTGGGTGCATAGAGTTGCTCTCAATTTCTTTGATAAAACATATCATTTCTTCTATGATAAGACAATTGCCTGGAACCTGAAATGTGAAAAGTCATGCAGGTAAATAACATAACATCACGCCTATTGTTCCTGAAAGGGTAGGCAGAGGTATACCTAATAGTATGCCAACATTTATTTTGAAGTCCCATGTAATAGGGGGCAAGCCTTATTGCCATCAACCAGGCACAAATCTGGACTCTGTGCCTGCTACAAAGAAATTCCTAATGGAAAAACCCAACAACACTTTGCCTGACCTGGGAATCGAAACCAGGGCCTTATGCTCAACAGTCACGCTTGCAGCCACTAGACCAACAAGGTAGTCAGTGCAGGTAAATATTAATAATAGTGTAATGTCTACACTAATAGTTTAGTGTGTAGGTACATAACATCACACCTTCAATCCCCGAGGGGTTAGACAGAGGTGAAAATAATAAATCCACACTTTGCTAAGCCTCTCGTTTAGCAATATGGCTATTTGCCATTCATATGATTGGCCAGCTACTGAGAAATTCCTGATGGAAAAACCCATTAACACTCCGACAGGCCTGGGAATCGAATCCAGGTCCTCATGCTTTAATAACAGGGCTCATGACCACTGGACCAACAAAGCAGTCCTACTATTGTTAAAATTAGTTGGAGTGATAAGTTATAGAGTCGGTAATAAGTTGTTTTGAAAAGTTAATTAAACTAAGATGGGAAAGTTAAACTGATCAGAACTATTTTAAGAACACTATTTGTTGTGTAGTTGCACTGACAAAACATTCACATTTTATTAACACATCAAAAGCTTTGCTTCGTTGATACAACACGCTAAGATTTCATTGTCATAACTTGTTGAACTGAAATTTGTTTGACATTTCATAAGTTGTCTTGTTTTATAAATCAGTTTCTTAGCAAAGTGTTTTTGTATGAATCTTGCAACATGTTGTCCAATACAAATGTTTTCAAATTTGCATAATTATTTGAAAAGCCCTCAACGTTGCACTTAACGCAAACAATATCTGATTGTGAGGTATAAACTTATAAGTGTGAATGAAAAGTCAATAACAACGTCTTAAATTTGTTACTACTCATTTATCTAATAACCTTAGTAGTAATTAAAAAAGTTAATTCATGATTTTAGTTTCTGACACATCATTACTGGTTATATTTCAAAAACCATTGATTGCTTATTGAGTGAATTAAATGGAGTGTTTTTATTTCACTTCCACAGGTGTCAAGTTACCATAACCAGCATGGGATGTGTTAAGTTAAAATAATGTTAACTGTAAAAATTCTCTACAGTAACAAAATACTAAAATAAATGAAACAAAATACTTCCCGGGATTGATGATCCATTAGCAGGTTTATTTATTGATAATTATGCTTTCCCAGAGTCCAATCTTTGTTTATTCTGCTTTGGTCATTCTGTGCTGTACATGTTAGCAATTTTGAGTGCAATAAATGAAGTTTTCCATCACATACAACTTCATTGTTTGTTTACCAATATCAATTGTATTTTCAGTATGTGTTCTTATGATTTGTTTTGGGTCGTGTTGCAATAAATTATCATGTTGGTATCTGTCAGCCACTTGGATGAAAATGCAGCCAACGCTTTGGCTATCTTAGTCTTCCTAAGTAACTTCTTGTCTATCAGTTCATTGCCACTTAACACTGTATATTGGCTGTGGCAGCTTATTAAGTCGCTCTCTCTTGAAAAGCTTCGTGGTGACCACTTCGGTGAAAAATTCTTTGCCACGCCTTCGGCCATGGTCACGAAAGCAAGAGTTCTAGTTCGGTAGTTGCTTGTAATTGTTCTGGATGTCCGGCACTGTGAGCAGCGCGCAAGAGCTATCACCTCTTCTGATATCACGACAGGGAAAGCCTAGAGTAACCATATTGTCTTTCTGTCATCTATCACATCGCCTTGCGATACGATTCTTCATTGTTGGTAGATAGGTAGGTGGGTACTGGGTAGTTGAAATCACACACAGCACTTGACTCAAACTCCAAACGTTTATTTCTATTAAACCATTTAGGTAGGTACAGAAACTTATTAACTTTCTAGAGTTGAGTCGTCCATTCGCAGAGTATTATGGTTGAGGAGAAGAATGGACGAAGAAACTCCTCACACTCTCATTTTCACAACAGCTAATCGTTCACTTCAATAAACACTTATAATTACTTAGTATTTCAATTGTTTTGCTAATCTTATGATAACGTGACTGCTTGCTTGTCGCTCACGCGTCTATTCTTCTGTGTGGGCGGAAGTCCTCCACACAGTACAGGTAACTCATTACATAATAAGTTCATTAAAACTTACAAACAATACTAGAGTAATTCATAATTAATCATTTTAATAATTAAACAATACCAATATTCACAAATGCAAAGGTTTTATCAAGTTAAAGCTAATTAGTTGCTTCAATACTTTTTACAACAATATTCAATCTTTTAAAACCATTTCCGGCAAATCAAAGTATTTAGTACAAAGAACACCTACGAAGTCTTTCACTAATAAATTGTTCTGTAAAATAATCTTGTTACTTTTTAGTTTGTAATTTAGTTAGATAATCTGATTTAATTGTAGTTTCAAATTATTAATTGATTTATTGATCAAATCGTATTCGGCCTGTAGTGTTGCCTCATAAAAATCTTGTGTCAAAATGAACAATAATAATTACAAATCCAATGTCATAAAATACTTACTTATCATAATTTTAACTATAGATTTAGCTAAAGACTTACTGCGTCTTTAGCTAGACTTTTGTTTAATAAATTACTATTTGAAACCACGAACTATCTAAGTGCTAGTTACGCCAATAGATGGCGCTTAACTCATTTGTCAAGTGATGTAATAACTGTACCACGAAGCAGAGATGGCAGGTTCATGGAATAGAATTATGAGTGTTAATAATTAGATTAAATCTTAGCAGATAGAGCCTCTTGCGGCGACATATATATAAACATCTATGATTTGGAAACAAATGTCCATTGCATGCTCATCACACAAACATTTGCTCCGACCGGGATTCGAACCCGGGACCCTATGAACGTAAGGCAGCCTCACTACCACTGCGCCAATTGGGCCGTCAAATAAGTATTAATATATTAAATTATTAATAGAATAAGTTATTTGATTTGATTTGAAAAATGGCTTTTATGACGAAATTATTGCCTGATTTCAATAATGCTATGACAGCTAAAGTAAAACCTAAAAATAATAGCATTAATAGTTCTGGTATACTGTCTCTTGATTAGTCTATATTTTGTAGCAAAATGCACTTGATTATAAATTACTACTAATTTCAATTATTTAATTACAAAATCATGAAACATACTCACATTTACACCGATCTGGTAACAAATTTGGTAAATCATCAAGATGTTGTTTGGCATTGACACAACTAGCGAATAGAAATACTGAAACACAATATATCGATTTTATATATTTAAACACACAAAAACGTTATTGAGATATAACCTACTGTAGAGATGTAATTACCAGCATCTACAAAACAGACGACGGCACGATTGGCTGAGCGATTGGCTGCTATCCTGTGAGTCACGGGTTCAATTCGCGCACGGAACAAATATGTTTATGGCCAGGTTAAATGTTTGTTAACGCACCGTCGATACAGGAGAAATTGCTCGTGTGGGGAACAAAAAACACTCATGTTTTTAGATCAAAGACTGGCGACAGAATTCAATGAAAAAGATGATTTAAAATAATATTAAATACTATATTTCAAAGTATAAGTGATTTCTTAATATAAATTTTGTCATTGCCTTCACAGAACCGACCAAATTTAATTTATTAATTTCCAAACAAACAAATACAAACAGGTTTTACATATAGGTACCCACCTGACGACCGAAGAATACCGTAACTTTATCGCAGCTATTCGTTACATCTCGATACAGTTCAACCCATCCTTGAATCTGCTCCCTTGTGATATCACATTGCTCATGCAAATTAATATCACATCTCCCTACTCTCTCCTGAACAGTTGATACCAACGAATTTAATCTTTTGAACAAACAAACTACTATCATAATGACAAAAAACAACATTATTTGCTGGTAAACAATAGTAACTCGTATTATCGTCTGTACTGCAAAAATTAAAACAACAAGAAACTCATTCATTTGTGGAAACTTTTTCAAAACTTCTAAAGATCTGATGATAACGAAGACGATAAATAATAAAATGACGAGTATGGTGAACCAGTAAACTTTCTTCAGAGATTTTATTAATTGTGTGTCATCTTTAAACCAATCAGAGAGACGATTGATGCTTCTATAATATGACTGAAAGGCGCGGCTGTGGCAGATACTGTTAAAGACGTAGGACAAGGAATTCACAAAGGCTGAAGTAGAAAAAACACAATAAATTACATTCACTTGATCAGGAACAACTTTTCCTAACAAATAATATAGTTTACAACCAATAACCAAAGCGTACAACATAGTCTGGAATAATATTTTGAAAATTATGAAATATTTAGCTTTCTGTTTCTGGGTATAATAGTTCCGATATATGCCTAGAAGATTCTCCAGAATTAGTAAATTGTTCAACAACTTTATTGCAGACATTTTGTGTGTTTCGTCGGCGACGATAAAGTAATGGTTTTCACGTTTGGAAGCAAAACATTAAGTTAATTCCATTTTGTCCGTAAGTCAATATTGACGGTCAATAATTTCAACATCGCGACATTAATACATGATCGTTTTAATTTTCTTTTTGATCAACGCTGCCAAGCAGTTCCTTCCTTTTATATTCAAATTTAATAAAAAACAAAAAAAAAAAAAAAAAAAAAAATGTTTACAACAATATTTAATGTTATAACAAACTGACTTATTTTCACCTATATAATAGTTCGTATAAGAAACGTAACTAGCAAAATGTACAAACCACAAAACTATAATATTTTACATATTTTATATGAAACTATCCTAACTTTACTGAAATATTTAATGAAGGCAAACCTAATTAAATACATTGTAAAAAGTTACATTATGATTAAGTTACGGCTAATAGCCGAAGTGCGGCTACACCTAGTTTTAGCCGGCTAGAACTAGGTGCAGCCGGCCTTAAGCGGTTAAATCTAGGTGTATCCTCTTATCTTATTAGAACTAGGTTTAGCCTTCATCATAGCGGCTAGAACTAGGTGCAGCCACACACCGGTGTTTAAACTTAGGTGTGTCTTATTTATCATCGGCTAGAACTAGGTTTTTAATTTAGTAATGAGGTGGAACAGTTATATTATTTTTCTCAAAAATGGTATGTAATGTTTCCATAACATCTCTAAAAAGTATCCAGAAAGTGAACTCTACCGGAGACTTATTCACGACTGTCCAGTAAAAAGCAAGATTTTAAATTTGGAATCTCCAACTGTCCAGTAAGTAAGTATGTAATTTACTAGGTCATCTTCTTTGGATCTGCTTAGAAAAGGCTCTCAATATATATCTATCTCTCTTTTTGGTATGACATTTTATGAGATACATTTACAGCCATTTTATAGTCTGTGACACTTAACGCGACGCAGAAAAAGTATGCGTTGCGTTTTGTACTTAGTAATGTGTTAGAAGTATAGTGTGGGATATTATGTTTGTATTTAGTAATTTCAGTTTATAAATCACGTTGGATTAAAACTTTCCATTCTAAAATTAACATGGAGTTTCAAAAACAATAATTTACATTTTTTTACTAAAACATTCATGTAATGAAAAAATAGAACAATTTCCAAAACTAAACGCAAACTTTGTATTAAGCCGGGATTTCACATTCAATTGCGACAATTGTGTTTAAACGAATTTGTTGTTAAACTTTCTTTCATTTTTGAGAAAAGTATTATACAAACCTCAACCAGTAAGAAAACCATCCTGGCCTCGTATATAACCGTTAACTCATACTTGGCCAGGAAGGCTTACTTACTGGATTCTGCAGTAATGTACTAATATTGTTAATTATATGGAAAAGTACTCGTAAACCAAACCATAATACCTAATTGTTCTACAAAATGAATTAACAAGAGAATTGGGTATACGTTAATAAGGTGAGTGTACGGTGGCTAAATGATAACAAGCGCTCGGGTAGATCTCCAGGTTAAGCCGCGCTTGCCTAGATTGGTCCGTGGATGGGTGACATATTATTACATACCGAATTTCCACAGAGCCTCGGAAAGCATGTTAACCTATTGGTCCCGGCTGTTTATCATCATCATCAGCCTATTAATGTTCCCACTGGACACAAGCCTTCTCTCAAGGAGAGGGAATGGGCTATAATCCACCACGCGGGCCCAGTGCGGGTTGGTAGATGTCACATGTCTTTGATTTTTTTGGTTCTAGGACATGCCGGTTTCCTCACGATGTTTTCCTTCACCGTTTTGAGAGCAACAGTGATGAAATAAATTACACCCAGTTTTTGGTCCCGGCTGTTTATTGTAGATTTTTGACAGTCGTTAAGTAATCAGTGGCCCGGAAGTCTGACAACCAGTCTTACGAAGGGGTATCGTATTACCCAGTACTAACTGGGTTGTGGAGATCAGATAGGCTTTCTCCATGTAAAATACTGGTTAGTTGGAAAAAGGCTGGTCAGATGACAAGAGTGGGAGGAACGTCCTCAGGCTCGGTGGAGTGACAATCTTCGCAGGGTAGCAGCCAGATGAGAGTTGCCAAAAATCGAGTTGAATGGTGTGCGATAGGAGATTTCTATGTCCATCAGTGGACTGCTACAGGCTTTTGATGATATTAGTTATATAACATGATTAAATTGCAGCAAAACGATAACGTTATTGACAGTTAACGTGAGTATAACTAGCAGGATGTACATCCCAGCGGGAATGTTAGACAATAGCTGGATCTCTAGTGGATTCTTCTTAATCAGACGTATGAAGTCCTTCATAGATTTCACTTCAGCTTGGCTTGAATCTGAAATTAAATACTAGTAGTTAAAGTAACTGCTTTCTCATTTCTCCAAAACAACCCAGTTTGGACCCTAAGTTATTCGAATCAATATTGTTGCAAATTAAGTCTATTGTCACCCATTTTAGTGAATGCACCCAATTACAAACACACGAAAATACATTTTCACATATTCCCAAAAAAATAATTGGTTGTGTTACCACTTTTTGTCATAGAGGTCGGTAAGCATTATTTTAAATTAATTATCTTACCAAATACTAAAATTGTATTATAAAGTCGAGCCAAAACTCTGTGGAACTTTGTCCCTTGGTTTCGAGCCAACTGTCCGGCAACGATTGGCAACAGCATTACCAAAGCGTACGTTAATTTAGCCATTATCACTTTTTTAAACTCAAGAGTGTATACTCCCTTCTGAAAAAAAAAATGGTAACGGAAAATTATGTAATTCGTCATTGTATTCAATTCTTATAATAGATAGGATATAATTATAAGATAACTAGCTGACCCGCGCAACTTCGTCTGCGTCACATAATATAGCTTATAGCTGTTCCCCGCGGTTTCACCCTCGCTGCTCAGCACCTGTTAGTTGTAGCGTGATGTTATATAGCCTATAGCCTTCCTCAAGAAATGGACTATCCAACACTAAAAGAATTTTCCAATTCCAACCAGTAGTCCCTGAGATTAGCGCGTTCAAACAAACAAACAAACAAACTCTTCAGCTTTATAATATTAGATAAAATAATAATAATAAATAATATATAAATATATAATATATATATTAAGTATAGGTAGGTATATATTTTGTAATTTGCTCTTTTTTAGGAAATCTATACAGTTCCTGAATAGCGATCGGAAATGTATTACATTTTTGATGTTTTTAAGTACAATAGGGATAGCGGGGTGTTCTGTATGGTGTCGGACGTAAAGAATAGCACCATCCCATATCTTCCCGTGGGTGTCGTAAGAGGCGACTAAGGGACTTACCAGAGAACGGGCAGCAGCGTTCTCTGTGCTTTTGTAACAACCGTACTGCGATCGCCATTCCGCCTGGCAAGCGTGGCGATTATGGCAAAACCCCCCTTTTGGGAGAGGCCCATGTCCAGCAGTGGACGTCTTTCGGCTGAAATGATGATGATGATGAGGGATAGCGGGCGACTACTTATAGTCGAGAGCGTCTATCGTAGGTACTTCTATTTTTTTATATTACCCTAATACACTATACACCATACCATCATTAACAAGGCATTGTGGCAAGGAAAACTTAGGATGCAAGCGTACCCTGTAGACAGAATTAGTTCCTAAGCGGGGGCCTCGCTAAGCGGGGCTCCGCTTAGCGAGGGCGCTTAGCGGGCTACGTCGATTATGACTTTTTTTTATGGCAAATCATCAAATGACTCCTCCCGCTCTGGGCGGAGCAGGAGGGAGTGTCAGACTTTTACTGACTAAAACCCATACATGTTCTTTCATCGCCCTTTGTGTTCCGGGGCCACGGTATCTCTTTCGAACAGTCCCACAGCCCCGGCAGGACGTCGATTACGCCTTATTTCAACAGTTTGAAAAGGGTTTGAATTTAATGGCCGACTTAACTTCAACCATTTTAATTCTATTCAATGCCAAGAATGGAAAATGTAATAGATCATGAATATTTTTTTTTATTACATTATGGGCCTGCTCTTGGTATAAATTAAAATTAATAAATAATTATTAATTTAATTTTAAATTTCTTAGTTTGGTGCTGATTTTGGTGCTTATTTTGCACTAATGCACTTTACAATAATCAACTAGATCTTAGCTCCATTAATTTTTCACAGAATTCCAAAACCATGACATACTCACATTTACACCGATCTGGTCACAAATTTGATAAATCATCAAAATGTTGTTTGGCATTGACAAAACTAGCGAATAGAAATACTGAAACACAAAAAATCATTCGATTGTCTGCTATGCTGTGCGCCACCGGTTCGATACCACACGGAACAAATATTTGTATGGACCACAGGTTAAATGTTTGTAAACGCACCCACAATACAGGAGAAATAGCTAGTGTGGGGCAATAAAAAAAATATATTTATATTTATTTAGAATAGAGATCAAGGACTTCAATGCACTTTAAAATGTAAACAGGTCAATATTTCTAAGTTTAAATGTTTTCTTCATACAAACGTGGTCTTCACAAAAACGATCGATGGAATTTTAGTTTAATCATTTCCGTCATTAATACAAAACGGGTACCTAAATATAAAACATACATAGGTACCTATCTGGCGACCGAAGCATACCGTAACTTTGTCACAGCTATTTGCTAAATCTCGATACAGTTCAACCCATCCTTGAATCTGCTCCCTTGTGATATCACACTGCTCATCCGAACTGATATCACATCTCCCTACTCTCTCCTGAACGGTTGATACCAACGAATTTAATCTTTGGAACAAACAAACTACTATCATAATGACAAAAAACAAGATTGTTTGCTGGTAAAAAATAGTAAGGCGTACTATCGTTTGTACTGCAAATATTATAACAATAAGAAACGCACTCAATTGTGAAAACTTTTTAGTAACCTCCAAAGATCTTATGATTACGAAGACGATAAATAATAAAATGAAGATTATGGTGAACCAGTAAACTTTCTTCAAAGATTTTATCAATTGTTCGTCATCTTTAAACCAATCAGAGAGACGATTGATGCTTCTATAATATGACTGAAAGGCGCGGCTGTTGCAGATACTGATAAAGACGTAAGACATAGAATTCACAAAGCCTGAAGTAGAAAAAACACAATAAATTACATTCACTTGATCAGGAACATCTTTTCCTAACAAATGATATAGTTTTATAGCAATAACTAAGGAGTACAACATAGTCTGTAACAATATTTTGAAAATTATAAAATATTTTGCAGTCTTCCTCTGCTGACAATAATTCCGGTTTATGCCTAAAAGATTCTCCATGAACAGTAAATTGTTCAACCACTTTATTGCAGACATTTTGTGTGTTTCGTTGGCGACGATAAAGTAATGGTTCTAATGGTCGGCAGCCAAATATTATGTGTTAACAAGTACCAAATAGATACACGACGGTTATGACGTAGTAGTTGCTTAATTATTCCTAAAATACTTTTAAATATTCTCATTCATTTCTTAATAATATTCTTTGTATTTATTTTCTCATTTAAGTCATTTATTTGATTTATATAGAAATCATTTAGTATTTCATCATAACTTATTGAGTAACTGACAGTTGATTTGAATATGGCGGTTAAGTGTATAAAAAGGGAGGCAAATCATTTTAACAGGCATTATATTGTGAACTAGTGATAAGGATATTACGCTGCCCAAATACAGACTGAGTGTGAATTATAGTTCGTATTTAATTGTGTAAACCCTGCTACTGAATAACATTTCAGAAGTGGGATTGTGATAAAATGTCAGGACCATATTTCCACGGTTTGGGGAAACGCAAACGAAAGTGCAGTGAGTCAACTAGTTCGGAAGATGACAATGGTGATTTTTTTTTTTCCCTGATGACCTTCATAAGACCAAGTCGCACAAAAAACGACATGTTGCTCCCAGTGATGCCGAAGTTATTCCTAAGTTTCGACCCGAAGACAACAGCAGCAACGTTATAGGTTGGCTCCACAAAATAGACCAACTAGGCGATGTCTATGGCTGGGACAACACCGATCGAACATTTATCATGCAGCTGCGGTTGCGTGGCGCTGCTCGAGAATGGTACGACGACCTTGACAACTACAATTTCACATGGGATGGCTGGAAGGAAATGCTTCAGGTCGCTTTTCCTCGATCAACTGACTACGTGGACAAATTGGAACGTATGCTGGCAAGGACAAAGGAAGATAAAGAGACGATGACGAAGTATTATCACGAAAAATTATCCCTTTTGAAGAAATGCAACATAGACGGTGAAGATGCTATTTCCTGCATAATACGTGGACTACCTTCTGAATTGAGAGCTAATGCCAAAGCATATAGTTGTGGATCTCCTGAACAACTATACTATGGCTACCTATCTTCATTGGAAAATTTTAAACGAGTGGAGACTGCGCGGAAATCGACGAGTACGTGGAGAAGAGGAGCGAACAGTACCATGCAAAGCTCAACATCGGGTCATCAGCTTCAGCCGAAGATATGCTACACGTGTCGGCGTCCGGGCCACGAGGCGCGGGACTGCAGACAGCGGCAGCGCTGCGAGACCTGCCGGCGCAGCGGGCACACTACGGCGGATTCCTGGTTTGGCGCCGGGAGTTCGCGACAGCAACCACAAAAGGTTAGTAAACTGCTGCATATTACCTATGATATTTATGTTGATGTTTACAAAAGAACTGTGATGGTAAATGGACAGGAGCTCAGAGCTTACATAGATACTGGTAGTAAAATCAACATGCTTTGTCTCAAACAAGCTGAAAAAATGCAAATTAAAATGGAGCCTAGTGCAACCGTCATGAAAGGTTTTGGAGGAGCATGTGTAAACTCACTGGGTTCATGTTGCCTAAGTGTTTTGATAGATAATGTAAAATTAGATGGAACAGTCGAAATAGTTAATCATATTACATCAGATATTGAGCTATTAATTGGACAAACAATGATTAATAGTAAGAATGTTAGTTTAGTCACTTCTGCTTCTGCTGTACGTTTTGTTCCAAGTGAAATTATACAGGATATATTTACGGATATAAAATTACATGAAACGGACTTTATTGAAAAATTTCCAGTTTATATAAAGCATAATGTTTTAATACCAAAGCAAAATCAATTATATATAGAAGTTTATGTTGACTGCAGACAAAACATTGGAAAAGAGCACACATTTCTAACGCACACAGTATGGATGCAGTTAGGTAATTTAACCTATTTAATACCTTCAGCTATTATTAATTCAAACCATTCTTATTTAAAAGTTGTAAACCTAGGTCATGTTAATGTCGTTTGGGAATCTCATAGGTTGATAGCTAGAGCGGAGTTGGTAACAATACCAGCATTTAGTAGTGAGTCTAGAGTATTAGCCATAGATAGTGGCACGGATAATATACAAATTAACTTAACGGATATTGATAAGGGCCACCTCAGTGACAATGAAAACAAACAATTACTAGAGCTTTTAAATAAGTATGCTCACTCATTTGCCAGAAGTACTAAAGATTTAGGTTGTACTGATCTTATAAAAATGCACATTCGTACAATGAATAACCAGCCTGTTTTTTGCAAGCCCTATAGATTGTCACATAAAGAAAATGAAATTGTTAATGGAAAAGTTAAAGATTTATTAGAAGCCGGTATCATTAGAGAGTCAATGTCTGATTACGCTAGTCCAGTGGTATTGGTTAAGAAGAAGGGTGGGGATTATAGGCTTTGTGTTGATTATAGGGCATTAAATGCTAATACTGTGAAAGATAGGTATCCTTTACCGCATATTGAAGACCAGGTTAGTAAGTTATCAGGCAAGTTCTATTTCACCACCCTTGACCTTGCCCAAGGGTACTATCAAGTCAGCCTTCATGAAGACTCGATACCGAAGACTGCATTCGTTACTCCATCAGGCCAATATGAGTTTTTAAAAATGCCCTTTGGTCTGGCCAATGCTCCGGCAGTATTCTCTCGTTTAATTCAAATGACGCTAGGTAGAATCGACCAAAACATAGCTCTGTACCTTGATGACGTCATGTTACCTACAGAATCCATTCAGGAAGGGTTTGTGCTTTTAGAGAAAGTATTAAAATTATTGACCCAGGCAAATTTAAAACTAAATTTACGTAAATGTTCTTTTCTTAAACGTAGCGCTACGTACTTAGGCCATGAGATTTCAGCTGGGACTATACAACCAGGTCAAGCGAAAATAAAATGTGTCGCAGAATATAATAGGCCGCGAAATGTACATGAGGTTAGGCAATTTATCGGTTTGACGTCATATTTTAGAAAATTTATTAAAAATTTTGCCCAAATTGCTCGCCCCATAACAGAACTCACGAAAAAGGATGTCAAGTGGCATTGGGGTTCCGATCAAGAAAATGCATTTCAAGGCCTCAAGCAGCGTCTGATAGAAAGGCCAGTTTTAGCTATTTACAACTCTGATGCAAAGACTGAATTGCACACAGATGCCAGCAAAATTGGCTTAGGTGGAATCCTTATGCAATACCAAACAGATAATAGCTTAAAACCCATTGCTTATTTTAGTAGGGTGACAAGCAATGAAGAAAAGCACTACCATAGTTACGAGCTTGAAACGCTTGCTGTCGTTGAATCTCTTAAGCGATTTCGAATATATTTAACAGGGATTAAAGTTAAAGTCATTACAGACTGCTCAGCATTAAGAACAACTCTTGTAAAACGAGATTTAATTCCGCGGATAGCTCGTTGGTGGCTCGCAATACAAGAGTTTGATCTTGAGATTGAATATAGGCCAGGGGAACGTATGAGGCACGTAGATGCGTTAAGTAGGAATCCCGCGACTAAAGCAATACTTATGATTGAAAATTCCGATTGGTTGATAACCCTACAGATACAAGATGATAATATACAAAACATTATTTCTAGACTTCGTGATAACTCCGATTCAAATTTATCTGCAAATTATATAATAAAAGATAATATACTCTATAGGAAAACTGTCGCTGGAGAGCGGTTTGTCATCCCTAAGTTAGCTAAATACGGATTACTACAAAAACTTCATGATCAGATAGGCCACCCCGGTCTTGAAAAATGTGAAAATGCTATTAAGGCTCAATTTTGGTTCGAAGGCATGACTAGATTTATACGAAAATATATAAACTCTTGTTTACAATGTGCGTTTAATAAGGGCAACTATGGTAGGTTGGAGGGTGAATTATATCCAATTAACAAGCCAGCCATACCTATGCATACGTTGCATGCTGACCATTTAGGTCCTTTTGCCAAAACTCGTAAAGGAAATACTTATATCTTGGTGGTTATCGACGCTTTTACAAAATTTGTATTTGCCCGACCAGCTAAAAATTGTAGTTCAATAGAAACCATTCAATTACTAAAAGAAATTATTATGCAGTTTGGCTATCCAGTTAGAATAATAACAGACCGAGGTAAAGCTTTTACGAGTAGATACTTCAAACAATTTTCAGAGGAAAATCAATTCAAACATATATTAAACGCTATAGCCAGTCCTCGCTCCAACGGGCAGGTCGAGCGAGTAAATCGCACATTATTAAACGGTCTTAACACTATATCCGAAAGCGAATGTACTTGGGATAATAAGCTAGATGATGTAGTATGGGGAATCAATAATACACCCAATGCTACTACTGGCTTTTCGCCGTTTAACCTTATGTTCGGTCATACTAATTCTAGGTATCCTTCCTTCCCATCTGACGCACCCTCGACATCTGAAACTCAACAGAACCAACTGCAGGCCAATAGGGAAACTGCTAAGCTCCGTATCGATAGAAATATGACTTCCATGAAAACGCGATTCGACAAAAAACATAGGAAATGTATTAAGTACACCGTAGGTCAGCTAGTTCTTTGGAAAGGTGGTGTAGCTAGAGATGCAACCACTGGGGTTACTAGAAAACTTATTGGGCGATATACAGGTCCCTACAAAATATCTAAGGCCGAACAGTCGTTAGACCGATACACAATTTCGAGTATAAAGGGTATGAAAGGCTACAAAAAGTTTAGCGCAGTAGTTCGTGGAGAAACTCTTCGGCCATACAAACCAACTATATCTGAGGACGACAGTTCAGGCAGTGACCGAGAAGTAGACAGAGACGATTTGATTGATCTTCTAGAAAGTTAATTAACACAATATACTGATCGTTGCAGATGTGTGACTCTTCATTATTTGAATCTTGTATTATCTTATAGCTAAGTTTAATGAACCAAAAAGTGTAAAAACATAATACAGTGAATAGTTATTTCTTTAAATTATACCTATCACCAATAATCATTTCATAATTTCACTGTGTGACAATAATTATTGGCAACAAATCCACGTACCTAAATAACATGATGATACTATGTAGGTAAGGACAGCTGTGTGATCAAGTCCATCAGTATATTTTATGACTATGTGATCTAAAATCTATTAGTAAGGACTGCTGTGTGATCTAGTTAATATTTATAGGGATGGCTATGTGACCAAGTCCATAATAATAGAGACAACAGGCAATTGCGCTGCGTGATCACGCTGTGTGTACAAGTTCGTGATAATGACCACTTTGTGAACAATAGGGATGGCTTTGTGATCAAGTCCACAACAGGGACAGCTTTGTGATCAAGTCCATAACAGGGACAGCTTTGTGATCAAGTCCATAATAGGGACGCGGACGGCTTTGTGATCAAGTCCATAATAAGGACGGCTTTGTGACCAAGTCCATAAATGTTAGCTGTGTGACCAAGACTTCATTTGTAAAGATAGCTGTGTAATACTTCAAAATGCGAGAACTGACCTATATTCTACAAAAAGGAACTATATACATTATCTGGACAAATAAAAACAAATCATAAGACTGTGTGATAAGTAGAAATTAAAAGAACGTAAACCAAAGTCATTAACTAATATATTCAAACATATTAATAATTATATTTCACAAACAACAAGTTACTGCTGTACATAATTTATATTTCAGGACATCGGGCAAGCCGCTGAAGGAAGCAACGATGGCCGTGGGACACGGCCTATGCAGGATGGCCGAGTGTTAACAAGTACCAAATAGATACACGACGGTTATGACGTAGTAGTTGCTTAATTATTCCTAAAATACTTTTAAATATTCTCATTCATTTCTTAATAATATTCTTTGTATTTATTTTCTCATTTAAGTCATTTATTTGATTTATATAGAAATCATTTAGTATTTCATCATAACTTATTGAGTAACTGACAGTTGATTTGAATATGGCGGTTAAGTGTATAAAAAGGGAGGCAAATCATTTTAACAGGCATTATATTGTGAACTAGTGATAAGGACATTACGCTGCCCAAATACAGACTGAGTGTGAATTATAGTTCGTATTTAATTGTGTAAACCCTGCTACTGAATAACATATGTTAATTCTATTCTGTCTGTAATTCATTATTGACTGTCAATAATTTTGACGACGAGACATTAATACGTGATCGTTTTAATTTTCGTTTTAATCAACGCTGCTAAGCAACAACACTACTACTACTACAACAGCCCATAACGTCCTCTGCTGGACATAAGCCTCTCCAATGATGGGAGGAATTTGCCGTAATCTTCACGCTTGGCAAGCGGATTCGAGATAGCAGTGATGAAAGACTAACAGTAAACGCTGCTGCCCATTCTCTGGTCTACGGAGGTGCAAGGTGTTCTGCCTCAGACATTAGTCGCCTTATACGACACCCGTGAGTGTAATGGGTCTGCCGGATACCACACGGCCGAGCAACAACACAACCTTCCTTTATTTTTTTAAATTTAGCTACCTTTTGGTAATGCATGATAAAAGGGCATCGTTCGTTGTAAAGAAAAACCTACTTTAGGCTTTATTCTTGAAGCACGTACGTTATTGTTTTGGGTTTTGATCTCAAGACAAAAGGCTAGGTCTACCTTAATATTATAATACTGAGGACGACAAAAATTAAGGTGGACTGAATTTTTATTCATGTTTTAACTGGCAATTACGTAAGAAAGCTGTAAAAAATCACCAATGTAATGTCGGTGCCTCATATACGCGTGGACATCCGCGGGGTCTCTCCGTACCCGAACCTAGGCTGCACGAACGCCGTTGCGCGCCCTTCCACCACTGAGCTCACAGACGCGGTTAACTACAAGTTCTTTGTTCGGTTTTTATTTGTACAGTTATATTTTTTAAATTTAGTATTACACCTATATTTATACAGTCCACTAGTTTTATTATAAAGTACCAGCCGATTCTATTCAATGGTCCTTCGAGCCGCATATATTTCTTGATTTGTGAGATTTGTCTCATCTATATGGCATAAGGACTTTTGAGGGTAGAGAAGTCTCTCTGACATTGTAGATGGTGAGGATATTGCACTTTTGTTTTAAGGCCGTCTACGCCAAGCAAAGTAGGTATTTAACGCTACCACCCTTTACGCGAAACGAGTCGTGCACACGCGTCGCCGACTTGAACCCAAAGCTGAGCGAAGTGTCACAGTATAGGTAAGCGTGTCGTGTAGGCAGTAGGTCAACTTATTTTATTAAATTGTCAGCTTGATTTATTATAATAGGTAGTAATTGCGAAAAGCTAACATTTAAATGTAATAAATTAATTTGAATAGATATTGTAAATGCAAATTGCTGCAAGTCGTAATTTATTCAATTATTTGTGTACCAGACGGGTGGACTCGTGTTTGGAAATTCAAAAACTATAACGGAACCAAATCTGAGCCACTAACCGCCCTGTACCGAAAGTTCCGGGTGTAAACGTTAGCTTCGTGGAACGGAGAGGTGGGTTTGGAAAATACTGCACTATTATTGTAGATGGAGAAGAAAGGAAACACTATTTGACTATGGTAAGACACTACAAGCAGACAATACTGGAAAAACTGAGCTGAAACTATAATCGGAAAGAACTGTTAACTATTCCGATATCGAAACGAAACTGACTGCTTGAATATCGTAAACAAAACTGACTGTTCCAATGTCGAAAACAAAACTTACTATGCGGTGCCTGCGCTGTGCTTTCATACTATTAGCAGACACACAAAAAATATTCGCGAATCCTCTAGCGGTGTGTTGTGTAGTATTTGTTCGCTAGACAATCTTTTAATTCATACAAAAAGCATGAACAAAAAACATTAACAAAAAAATACAAAGGAAACTATAAACAAAAGGATAATAAATAACTCGAACGGAAGAAGGAAGTAGGTACTTTACGCTCTCGGCGTACGGTCGAAATTAAATTAACATTTCTCGATGTTTTTTATAAGTAGTTTGCGTACGCGCACCTGTGACGAGACTATTCTCGAGGGAATTTGTACCTACTTACTTTTAAAACTAATAATAACAGAAAGTACTCGACAAAGAATCACAAACACGGCAATAGCGTACTTTCTCGAACGTTCTTTCTATAGACTATATAAAAACACTGTTTGAGACACTTGTCGCGAACAATTTGACTAGGTTTCTTACATTGTTTTTATATCACGAAGAGACACATGCTTTATTTGTTGTATGTGTCACCGTAAAATTGTAAATACCGTTAGATTATAATCTATCTCGTGAGATTGTAAACTTGTTCGTTGAGGAATTCCCTCGACTGTCTATGGTCTCCATCATCAGACCAATGGCACTTACAACCCATATGGGTGCAAAGTTCTCATCAATAGAAATGAATTAAATCCAAACACAAGGTAGCTACTGTAAAACGTTGAGGAGTTCCTTTGACTGTCTTTCGTCTTTATCATCAGACCCCTAAAGATGACCACAACTCATTTAGGTGTAAAGTTCTCATCAATACAAATTAATCAAGCCCAAACACCAGGTAATTATTGTGAATCGTTGAGGAGTGCCCTCGACTGTCTTCGGGTTCCATCATCAGATCGAGTCCAGACTTTCTTTAAGTAGTAGTGCTCTAAAATACTCAATGAACAAAAAAACAAACGCACTAGTCGCACTACGATGTTCAAAGGTTCCCCTCGATTTTTCTGAGATGCCATCATCAGATCCCAGTTTCATGGTCATGGTACTACTTTTGGAATATCTTCTTTCCAACAAAAAAAGAATTATCTAAATCGGTTCATAAACGACGAAGTTATCCTACGGTCAAATTGTGAAACCTCCTCCTTTTTTTAAGTCGGTTAAAAAAGACTGTACTGTTATAATTACACTACGTTCTTTAAATAAATCGTTCGATAAATCGACGGGACAGCCGTGCGCCAGCAAAAGGGACATAGGTCCTACCTCGTCAAGGCCTGGCGGGCGACTGAATCCACGTGCGCAAGCCGTTTTCTTATATAATAATTTATTATTAAAAGGATTAAATTGTTTTGAAAAAATTAACCACAAATAATCGTTCTATATGTTATTAACTTTGCTTAGATATTTTTTTTGGAAGTAAAACTTTCATATTCTCCAAGTAAAATAAGAAAAACATAAAAAAATATTCGAATTAGGCTCCTGTTCGGATTTTTTTTTCATCGAGTGAAGTTTTTGATATCATGTTTTGAACCACAAATTATCTTAGTAAATATAGTCAACTATAATATCTATTTTTTTTGGCTTTAAAAAATCACTATTTCTTTGTTTACTATTGAATCAAAGTTATGTAAAATTGGGAAAATTGGGACTACCTGCCCTTAACCCGACAGTAAAAAAAATAATGCTAGACGTGTCGGCCGTCTAGAATCAAATGATCTTGGTAAGAGTTTGTGTCTCGATGTGATGTGTAACACCGTGTATATATAATAAAACATACATTATATATGTACCTCATATTTAATCACCCTTATTAAAGCAATACCATAACAATAACCGCTAGTTTTGTTAGATGAATAACAACAGGGTTTAAAAAAATCAAACACAGTTTACAATTCGTTTAAAAACAAAAATATTTCAATGAACCTACAACAAAATCACAAAATCATGAACACTCATGCAAAATCATTAAGCTGTATTGAATGACCGGATTACAAACATCCAGAAATTTATGCCAGCTCAAGGATGTGTATTAAATGAAGAATTAAATAATATGGTTAAACTGCAACATTACGATGATATAGTTGACAACCAAAGACAGTAAAACTGGCAGCATGTACATCCCAGCAGGAATCTTGGGAAACAACTTGATGTCTATCGGATTCTTCTTAATCACACGTATAAAGTCTTTTATTAATTTCACTTCAGCTTCAGGAAAATCTAAAATAAATTGACATAATGTAATATCTTATAACGTTATGTAAACGTTGCAGACATTTTGTTTACAAAAGCCTGGTTATTACCAATAATCTTTGTATTATAAAGTCTAGCCAATACTCTGTGAAACTTCAACCCTTGGTTACGAGCCAATTGTCCGGTAACAATTGGTATCAGCATTAGTAATAAGTAAACACATGTTGTAAGTCCCGTTTTCATGAACTCAGCAGTATCCTCAATCTAAAAAAGTTAAATTCATATTACAAAAGTGACAACATAAAATACGAATAACTTAAAATCAGTTTCCAATCTTCAGTATCAAAACTTACTTTAGTAAGAACCGTGTAAAACATGTCATACGTAATTAACACATGGTATGATGTTGAAATCGTTAGAGTGAAGAAAAACTGAAACAAATTATTATTTACAAACAAATTTAAAGCAGAATAAACATGATCATATTTATTAAATTCCAGATACAAGTACCTGTCGCCCAAAGCAAAGCGTTACTTTTTCACAGCAGTTTGCTAAATCTCTGTACAGGTCAACCCATTCATGAATCTGCTCGCTTGTGATATCACAACTCCTTACCCTCTCCTGAGCGGCTGATACTAACGAAGTCAAAGATTTGAACAAATGTGCCACCAACATAATAACAGCAAACAAAATTAGGTACTGCCATTCCATGTGTAGTCTCACAATTACTTGAGATACGAATACGGGTACCAAAATTAACGGATTTGCATAAGAAAATATTATAAGAACCTCCACAGACTTGTAGATTACAAAAATGATATAATTCAAAAGTAAAATAATGCTGAACCAGTTTAATTTTTTAAAATACTTATTTAATTTCGTGTCGTTGTTGAAACTTTCAGAGACGCGACTGATGCTTCTATAATATGACATAAAGTCGCGGCTGTAACAGATGCCGGTCACGACAGACGATGCAGAGTTTACACAAGTAAAAGCATAGAAGCTACCATAAACATAAATAATTTGACTATATTGATCTCCTCGGAACACTTTAATTTCAATAATTACAACAATAAAGTGCAATAAAATTAAACACAACGTTTGGGAAATAACAAAACATTTCTTTATTTTTGTCTGGTTACAATAATTCCTGTATATTCCTAGGAGGTTTTCTATAAACAGTAGATTGTTTAACCACTTTATTGGAGACATTTTGGTTAATGTCATAAATGTAGGTACACCTTAGCTACAAGAACTCAGAGTAAGAAGTATAACTCTTCGTAGTTTTAATTTACTAGGAAAGAGTTGATAAAGTGATTGTGTGTCAAAAGTGTGATTTATGATCGACGTTGCTATGCGTGTTAATAAAATTAATATCGGTTACCTGCACTGAGTCACAAATTAGCCACTACGTTCAAGTTATTTTTCCATAACGTTGATTAATAATAATATAACATCATGCCTGCAATCCCCGAAGAGTTAGGCAGTGGTGTACCTAATAGTATAACCACATAATGCCCGTTATATTTAAGTCCCACGTAAAAGGGGTGAGCTTATAGCCATTAACGTTTGTTAGAGTCGTAATATTACTATGTGTGCGACCTGAATCAGGCATCAGTTCAATGATGCGTGTCTGCCATGTGCCTTATTCAGGTCGATTCGTTTAATTGTTTTTGGATATATTATACAGGTGAATTTTTCAATTGGGCGTGGATGGCCAAATCCGAACCTATCAGGAATAGCAAAAAATACTCAATGGAGTCTCGAGCTCGATTTTGATGAAAAATCTATCTCAACTGTAACTGGATTTTTGAAAAACCAACATTTTTGTTCTATAGTAGTTTTTGAAGTGAACAATATTAAGTTGTGTGTAAATAAGAACCATAACACGATTTAAAAGAGTGCGTAAGGAGTTTCTTGGGTCATTCTTCTACTTATAACCAACCATGTCTTCGAATGGGTGGCTCAACTCATAAAAAGTTCTTAGGTTTCTGTAAATGCTTTAATGAAAATATGAGAAATAAACGTTTGGAGTTTGAGTCAAGCATTTTGTGTGATTTCAACTACTCACTTACCTATCCACCAACAATAAAGAATCATGTCGCACGGTTAGAGAATGGAAGACAATATGGCGGATGGTGTCGATATTTGGGGACAGTGTTTCTCCTACTGTTTTCCCTGCTGTACCATGTGAACCTCATATTTTATTGCCTGTATCAATGTGCAATCCCATGCCTGCAATCCCCGAAGAGTTAGGCAGAGGTGTACCTTGAGATATCGTGCGGTGTTCCGCAGGGATCGGTCCTAGGGCCGCCCTTGTGGAACATCGGGTACGACTGGGTGCTGCGCGCCGACCTCCCTAGCGGTGTCAGCGTAGTGTGCTACGCTGACGACACGCTGGTGCTGGCACAGGGGAGGTCGCACGAGGCGGCGGCCGAAGCGATGACACGCGGGGTTGCGAAGGTCGTTGAGAGGATCCGGCAACTGGGTCTCGAGGTGGCACTGCACAAGTCCGAGGCCATGTGCTTTCATGGGCCTCGGAATGCGCCACCTCCGGGATTCTCACTGACGGTAGGAGGGGTATCCATCGGCGTTGAGTCGACGTTAAAGTACTTGGGACTTGTCCTTGACAGCCGGTGGAACTTCGTAGAACATTTCCGACGTTTGGCCCCCAAACTGGAACGGACTGGGGCTGCCTTCAGGCGGCTCCTGCCCAATCTGGGGGGGGCGAACGCCTCCTGCCGGAGGCTCTACGCGGGAGTCGTGCGGTCAATGGCCCTTTACGGGGCCCCGGTGTGGGCGCGTTCATTGAGGCTGCGAGCCACCCACTATTTGAACGCGCCCCAAAAGGTAGTAGCCGTAAGGCTTGCCCGGGGGTACCGTACGATCTCCCGCGAGGCGGCGAGCCTCCTTGCCGGATTGCCGCCATGGGATCTAGAGGCGATAGTCCTCGCGCGCCTACATGAATGGCGCGCGGAGGCGCTACGCCGGGGGGAAACTCCGCTGCAGCGACAAATTGTCGCTCAGCGGACAGACTTCCGGCGGGATCTCATGGCGACATGGAGAGAGCGACTGTCGCAACCCCGTGCAGGGCACGCCACGATAGTGGCGATAAGTCCCCTCTTTGAGGAGTGGCTTGAGAGACGCCACGCCGTCCTCACCTTCCGCCTGACGCAGGTCCTCACCGGACACGGAGTGTTCGGGAGGTTCCTGCACCGAATCGGGCGGGAGGAAACGCCCGGTTGCTTCCATTGTGAGGATCGACCGGAGGACACGGTGGAACACACGGAGGAGGTGTGCCCCACGTGGGCGGAGCACCGCCGTGTCCTCGAAGCGGCGATCGGCGGCGGCGACCTCTCGCGTCCGGCCCTGGTGCAAGCCATGGTCCGGAGCGAGACGGAATGGGACGCCGTCACCTCCTTCTGCGAAGCAGTAATGCTAGAGAAGGAGGTGGCGGAACGTGAGAGGAGAGAACCTCTCAGCGTCCCGCCCGCCGCGGGAGACGCCCCGTGCGTCGGGGGCCACCACCACGTGGCCCCCGGCCACCGTAGGCGCGGGCCTGTGGACGGCGGGCTATGGGCTAGCTCGCCGTCCATCCGTCTCATGACGACAGGCCGTGTCGACGGCGCGTTCGTGTTCCACGCGCGCCTCAAAGAGAGTCAGCAAAAGGGAAGGGGTCCGTAAGGACCGATGCCTGCCGGGGCTGCGGGACTATTCGAAAGAGATACCGTGGCCCCGGTACACAAAGGGCGATGAAGGAACATGGATGGGTTTTAGTCAGTAAAAGTCTGACACTCCCTCCTGCTCCGCCCAGAGCGGGAGGAGTTATTTGATGATTTCCCATCCGAAAAAAAAAAAAAAAAAAAGAGGTGTACCTTATATTATAACCACATTTCGCGCGTTATATTTAAGTCACACGTAATAGGGGCGAGCCCATAGCCATTAACGTTGATTTGAGTCGTAATAATACTATGTTAGCTGTGTGGTATCCGGCAGAGTAGAATAGAACCAACCCATTACACTCACGGGTGTCGTATAAGGCGACTATGTCTGAGGCAGAACACCTTGCGCCTCCGTAGACCAGAGATTGGGCATCAGTGTTTTCTGTTAGTCTTTCATCACTGCGATCTCCAATCCGCCCGCCAAGCGTGGAGATTACGGCAAATTCCTCCCATCATGGGAGAGGCTTATGTCCAGCAGTGGACGTTATGGGCTGTTGTAGTGTAGTAATACTATGTTGTGCGACTTGAATCAGGTATCAGTTCAATGATGCGTGTCTGCCATGTGCCTTATTCAGGTCGATTCGTTTAATTGTTTTTTGATATATTTAAATACAGGTGAATTTATCAATTGGGCGTGGATGGCCAAATCCGAACCTATCAGGAGTAGCGAAAAATACTCAAAGGAGTCTCGAGCTCGATTTGTATGAAAATAATAACTCAACTATAACTGCCTTTTTGAAAAACAAACATTTCTGTTCTAAAGTGGTTTTTGAAGTAAAAAATATTCAATTGTGTAAAAAAGAACCACAACACGATTGAAAAGAGTGCGTAAGGAGATTTTTGGCCCATTCTTCTCCTTATAACCAACCATGTCTTCGAATGGGTGGCTCAACTCATAGAAAAAAGTTCAATAAGTGTCTGTAAATAGTTCATTAGAAATATTAGAAATAAACGTTTGGAGTTTGAGTCAAGCATTTTGTGTGATTTCAACTACCCACTTATCTATCCACCAACAATAAAGAATCATGTCGCACGGTTAGAGACTCGAAGACAATCATTATGGCGGATGGCATCGATATGAATTTGAATGTAAAACTAAAATTATCAAATGGTTGTTAAAGTTAAACTATACAGAAACAGAAAAATTACTTGAGGTAGCCAAGTAGGCAGGCTTGGTAGTTCATACTTGCGTGTGTACGCAAGTATGAACTACCAAGCCTGCCTACTTGTACTACAAGTATGAGTATACTTGTAGGTAAGATTATAATCATACCACTGTATATATTTCCTATGTATAAATACATATAAATATATTTGTTTGTATGTATTTATACATGGGGAATATATAAATGGTGTGTAAATATTCATATAATACAAACTATGCAATAATTAATCTATACATACTTAAATCTTTCTTACGATTTCAAATCTTATGATTTAAGTATGTATAGATTAATTATTGCATAGTTTATAGTTTTAGATTTATGTGTGTGTGTATAAACACACACACATAACATGCACATACACACCGTCACCAATTTTCGTACTGTTTCCACGTTGACAACCACTATTTATGATGTGATGGAGGGCCTGGAGTTCTAAAATACAGGCCTAGGCTTAGTTTAGATTCCAGATCTTTCACAAATTACAACTTTCTGCTAAACTACGTGTCAACCTTGTAACAAATCTACTTGATCCTATTAAAACAAAGGGATAAGCAGACTTGTTCAATTTAAATTTAATAGGGGAAAGATATTTACAGGGAGATTAAAAAATTACAGCTAATTATAGAAAACCTACCTAGCACGCACTCTAGGATAGTTACGTAGTGTATAGTTCACGCCCTGTAGGAGAAACGGGAACGAGCATCAGGGTAGCAGGTCAATACCAGGGCAACTTCAAGGATCAGCTTCAGGAAACCTGCTTGAAGGGCGTCGTACAGCTCTTTAAGCTACGCACCAGGTCAGCTCTGTAGTAAGGCAGTGTAGGTCTTACGGCCAGACGTCAGGATAGTAGCAAAAGCCAAACTGTTTTTTTGATGCTTAAGATATCGGATCCAAGAGTAGACGTTTTCAGCTGTCCGTCAGCTCGTTTCTCCAAAGTCGTCTTCCTTTTTCAAATATTAGTTTTCTTAGTGTGACCATCATCTCATCTGACAAGTGTAGTCGGCCATGGCATATCCATGAGTGCGTAAAGAATTTTACAATATAATTTAATATTAAGTTATTTAGTAAACAATCGTAATAATCTACAAAATATAATAGCTAAACACATATTGATAAAAATAATTTAAATATTACAAGCCAAAAAATAACTATCATAGATTAACTAAACCAGAAACAAATAGAAAGTAACTGACAGTTTGACAATTTGGCGTTTGCCGTAAGTGTCACAACATGAAAATTATAAGTTAATATTTTATTTCAGCTATTTATATGTAAATGAATCGTATTTACATCGATTTGCTGAGTGTAAAATATAAATATATACGATAAATAGTGTTATGAATGGTGAATATGAAGTGTAAGTATAGCATAATACCTACATTATAACAATGTAACTTGTAAAGATGAATAAACGTTTTTATTATTATTTTATTTATTTATTTAACGGTTTATGTACACACGAAATACAGAAAAGAAGAAAGGAATGGAAAAATAAGTACAAAGGTGATGCTTATTTCTAAAGAAATCTCTTCCAGCATACCTGCGAAAGGAGAGAAGATACAAAGAGATGTAGACATAGTGTGTAAAAGATGAGAAAATAGAATACATAAAAACTTAAAGCAAATATAGAATTTAAATATAACATACAATACAAGAGAAGAGTTTATTTTATTATTTGGGGACTGTTTTCCTTTTACCCACTGCTTTCTCTGCTCTAACATTTATGTACTTCATACTTTATCGCCTGTATCAATGCAACATTATTACCTACAATCTACGCTATTTTTGTAAGATTAATAACAACAGATTAAAAAAGCAACAATTAAAATTTACTATTTCTTTAATCACAAAACGATTTCAATTAACTGACACCAAGAGCATATAATCATAATTATTCATACAAAATCATTAAGTTGTTTTGAATGACTGAGTTACAAACATCCAGACATGTTTGTCAGCTCATACATCTGGACAAAATATTGTAAATTAAATGATATGGTTAAACTGCAACATAACGATTATATAGTTGACAACCAACGACAGTATAACTGGCAACATGTACATCCCAGCAGGAACCTTGGGAAATAACTTGATCTCTATTGGAGTTTTCTTTAGCAGACGTATGAAGTCCTTGATCAATTTCGCTTCAGCTTCAGGAAAATCTAAAATAAATTGACATAATGTAATATCTTATAACGTTATGTAAACGTTCATGATATTTTGTTTACAATAGCCTGGTTATTACCAATAATCCTTGTATTATAAAGTCGAGCCAAAACTCTGTGGAATTTCACTCCTTGGTTACGAGCCAATTGTCCAGCAACGATTGGCATCAGCATTAATAATAAGTAAACACATGTTATAAGTCCCGTTTTTCTGAGCTCAGCGGTATCCCCAGTCTAAAAAAGTTTATTTTTTATGACAAAACTGATAGTTTTAAATAAGATCAATACAAAATCAGTTTCCAGTCTAAAATATCAAAAACTTACTCCATTAAAAACCATGATGCAAGACATTTCATACATAATTAACACATAGTATAATGTTGAAATCGTTAGGGTGAAGAAAAACTGAAACAAATCATTATTTACAAACAAATTTAAACCAGAAAATTAAGAACATGATCATATTAGTTAAATTCCAGGTACCTGTCGTCCAAAGCAAAGCGTTACTTTTTCACAGCAGTTTGATAAATCTCGGTACAGGTCAACCCATTCATGAATCTGCTCCCTTGTGATATCACAACTCCCTACCCTCTCCTGAGCGGTTGATACCAACGAAGTCAAAGATTTGAACAAATGTACCACCAACATAATAACAGCAAACAATATTAGATACTGTAATACCAGCTGAAGCTTTGTGATTATTTGTGATACCAACTTGATTGACAAAAATAACGGATTTGCTTGGGAAAATATTGATAGAACCAACACAGATTTGTAGATTACAAAAACAACATAATTCAAAATTAAAATAATGCTGAACCAGTTTAATTTTTTAAAAGATTTCATTAATTTCGAGTCGTCGTTGAAACTTTCAGAGACGCGACTGATGCTTCTATAATATGACATGAAGTCGCGGCTGTAACCGATTCCGGTTATGACGTATGTTACAGAGTTTACACAAGTAAAGGTATAGAAGGCAGCAAAAATATAGTTTATTTGATTATATTTATCTCCTTCTAGCAACAATTTAGTTTCACCAATTACGTCAATGAAGTGCAATATAATTTGGGAGAACGTTTGAGAGATAATAAAACGTTTCATAATTTTTGTTTGCTCACAATAATTCCTATATATTCCGAAGAGGTTTTCTATAAACAGTAAATTCTTCAACCACTTTATTGGAGACATTTTGGTTAATGTCATATCTACACACCTTAACTAAGAGACTTACGAGTAAGAAGTATAACTCTTCGTAGTTTTAATTTACTAGGAAAGAGTTGAAGAGTTGTAAAGTGATTGTGTGTCAAAATTGTGATTTATGAGCGGGGTTGCTATGCGTGTAAATAAAATTAATATAGGTTACTGCATCCAGCTACAAAGTATCCACTAAATTAATGTTCTTTTTCCATAACGTTGATTAGATTCGTAATATTATGGGTTGTCAAAATAGCCTTATCGAAGCCGAAGGGAATTTGTTCTCCCCATATAATTACAATACAATATCTTTATTTTATCTTCATAAACATAATTATTGTAAATATAAAGTTTTAACGAAATGCATAATATATGTTCCTTTGCGAGAGATTGGCTCTCACCTCGAATTAAATCGTTGTGTTAATTTTTTTTACTGATTGCCCCGTTATGGAGACACTGATTTCACGCTGCTTTGGATGCTTAGGGACGGTGCTGCGCTAACCTTGCAGCGACACCCTTTGGGTTTTACTACAAACGCTTTGCTAAAGTTCTGATGTTACGAAAGTTAGTCCACAGTTCACACGTATCACTGCAATCCAATTTACTGATTTCTGAACGAGTTCACTCAGAAGTTATTTGATAACGTTTCTTCCCAAAGAAAAACGAATAATAAAACTCGCGAGGGCCTGCCCGATGGCTCGAAGGACCATGTAAAGGCTAGGAAGTTGGCTAAATGATACTGCTGCTTATAAAGTCAAATTAAATATATTGTCCGGACCAAAGGTTTAGTTATACAAAGGAGCGAGGGAGCACACGCGATGACCGCTAATCGTGTACTGAATGCTCAACCAATATTAATTAGTGAAATTAGGTAAAAATGCACGAATAAGCATTAGTGCATTATGACTGTATGGTTTCAGCGTACACTGACTATACCTGGGAGCCTCCCAGTTATGGAAATATTGGAGATCAATATAAACCGTTAAAAATCACGTTTTCAATGTTAAATACCTGAGCTGTGCTGCCCTGTATTACTCAATGCATCCATCAACACAGCTCAATACATCAGCACAATGCAATCCAACCGTAAAACGTAATTCCTCACACAAAATAAAACAGTAGTTTCCCAGCAATCGGTTTTATGTAGAGTTAGTTAGTTTGATGTACAAAATGCTTGGTTGACAGGTTCGTGAGGGGTCCGTTCACCTTGTACGTATGTTAAAATAAAAACACAAATCAATCAAACAAAGGTTAAGCTTCAGAAGTTGGTGACCTTTGTTTGATTGATTTGGTGTTTTTGTCACCGGCTTTTGAAGCTAAAGTTATTTTTCACTTTTTTGTGTTTTTTTTTTTTTAAGTCGGTTTTTTTTTTGCTAAAAAGGTTTTTAATTATTTCTACTTTTTGGTTGTTCCCAAACAAGCCGCCAAGAATTTATTTTACATTATTAACAACACATGTCATGGTAATAGGCTTATTCCCAATTAATGGAACTTAACATTTATTTAATTACAACGGTTGTATTTTCATAAATTCCTCTCACAATACTTCTGACAGGCCAATAAAATCTTTGTCCATTCATCCATACGCAAACAAACCTTACTTTCAAAATCTTGGTGTATAGTACACATCTGCGTACCTCCTCAGAGCATATACGCGTGATGGTACGTCATGATGATGTTTAACCACCGGTGTGTGGCTGCACCTAGTTCTAGCCGCTATGATGAAGGCTAAACTTAGTTCTAACCGAAGATAAGAGGATACACCTAGGTTTAACCACATGTGGCCGGCTGCACCTAGTTTTAACCGGCTAAAACTAGGTGTAGCCGCACTTCGGGTATTAGCCGTAACATACACGGCTAATACCCAAAGTGCGGCTAAAACTAGGTGGTTAAACTTAGGTGTATCCTATTTATCATCGCCTGGAACTAGGTTTTCAGTTCAGTAATGAGGTGGTTGATGACAAACTAGTTTTGCCTAGGCCGACTTGGGGCACACCGACACAGATAGATTAGGTTAGAAGGGTAGGGGTATGAGCGAGCGAAGCGAGCGAATAGACCCCGCCATACCCTTCGTGGTTATTTTTTTATAAACCATTTAGAAGTAGGAGCCTCGATCGCGGGGCCTGTTCGACCGGTTCTCCCTCGACTCGGATGCATCTGCGGGGGTAATACGAAATCGAATCAATCGGGAAACGCAAGATAAGAATCTCAAAACAAAACCAATAAAGTATGCTTAACTGAACTAAAAACCTAGTTCTAGCCGATGATAAATAAGACACACCTAAGTTTAACCACCAGTGTGTGGCTGCACCTAGTTCTAGCCGCTATGATGAAGGCTAAACCTAGTTCTAACAGAAGATAAGAGGATACACCTAGGTTTAACCACATGTGGCCGGCTGCACTTAGTTCTAGCCAGCTAAAACTAGGTGTAGCCGCACTTCGGCTATCAGCCGTAACATATACACAATAAACATCCAAGCGATAGCGGCAATGACGACAGATTTACCGTCTATTTTTGAAGAGTTCCATTGTGTATCTCCGAAGACCGGCATCAGAAAATGATCAAATTGAAATGGAACCACCTCAGGAGTATATTCTTAAAAAAAAAAGAATTTTGAGAATCGTTCCACAAATGGGGGAGAAATCCATCCATCCAATTTAGTAAACGTATTTTAGTACAGCGTGCATCAATACACTCTGTATCTGTGTATGGTTGTTAGTTGTTCCGTTGCTTTAGGTAGGTAGGCAATATGGACTATAAAACTATTTTAGCAACATGACATGCAAAGGGCACAAGATCAACCCGAATGTCGGAGCAATAGTGAGGCTGCCTCACGTTCTTAGGGTCCCGGGTTTGAGCATCCCGGTAGGAGCAAATGTTTGTGTGATGAGCATGGACATTTCTTTCCGAGCCATGGATGTTATGTATAATAAGTATGTATTTACAAACCAAAAAGTATCTATGTAGTATATCAACTATCTGGTGTCCACAACACAAGCCTCGTTGCTTAGTGTGGTACTAGATGGCACTGTGTGTAATATCCAGCGATATTTATATTTAAGATCACATGGGCAAGGACACTTTTTCTCAGTAATTTAAAACAAAATCGGCTGTTCTACACTTTTTGACCATGTAGGTATTGCACATCTAAAGGTAACAGCGGATGTAAAAAAAAAGACTGATGGAATATTTCGGTGTGGGGTGCTCCGGAACATCATTCAGCGGTTACCACGTGTTCAGTAAGGCCCGTTTTCTATAACTTACTTACGTATAACTGTCAGTTAATATGCCACATCTCGCAGCTATCAGTGTTTCTATAAACAGAGTTAGCTTGAAATATCTTATCCGCGTCACCTACAAAGGAAAGGGTTATCGACGCACAAACCGTCACCACGCGTTCAGTATGATTAACGGCCTTTTCAGTAACTTACTGTTCGGTTTCGGTAAGTTGCTATCACTGTCTGTTTGACATTTTGGTTAGAGACGGTTAGAAACAAAACGTCACACGTCACGTCCGAACAGTACGTTACTGAAAATGGCCGTAAATCATACTGAACACGTGGTAACGGTTTGTGGGTTGGTGTCCTTTCCACCATGTATATACTTAACATAAGCAACCGAAAACTTTATGTCAACCATATTAAGTCGTTGTAGGATCGAAATACGAAACGCCTTTAAAGCGATTGCCAGTTGTGTAAGCCCAAAGGACAGAGTGGCATCTGTGTGTGATTTGAAACGCCTTTGTAAGTTTTCAAATGTTTTAGGATGAGAGTTAGCTTTTAAGCTATTTTTTGTATCTGCTTATCACTGGACATGTTTGACAAGCCAAGTTAATGGCTTTTTAACCATGCCCTTGAGTTTTCAACATTACATCAGTTCAGGCGCGGATACAGGGGGGGGGCAATGGGTGCAATTGCCCCCCCCCCCCCCTGAACGTGACCGAATACGTCATTAGCCAAGCTTGAACTAGTTTGACGGAATTTAAACTAAATGTTCTAGTTGTACATCTTGTCATGGGCGTCGCCAGGAAGAGGCAGCTGCCCCTAGCCTAGAGGATTATGATTTTTTTTTCCATGGCCTCAGGATTTTTAAAAGTTTAGCTTTTCCTGCCTGATGCCATAGAATGGTATTATACTTAATCAATTGTAGCGTAAAATGGAATCACTTAAATTAAGATATTGTTTAACCCTGCGAAAAAACATCAAAATGGCTTCTTTTTTCTACCTCTGGATTGGCACTCCTATTGGATTTTTGAATTATCGATCTATACAATAGACAGAGCCTAAAATAAATTAGGAGCCCCTTGCCCCGAGGCCTTATCTAAATATGAAATTATAGCATAATTATCTGAGGCAATGTTGTAAACAAATTCGAGCTCGCTGCGCTCGCTCTTGAAACCTATTTTTTTATGAGTCTTAACTTTGTGTATGAGAGGCCCAGGTAACTGCAGTAGGTCGGTAGGAAAAGTGTTAAAATTTTCGAGCTCGCTCCGCTCGCTCTACAAACTACTTTCTCTTGAATTTATATGAAATTCGACCAAGTAACTCCTATATGAACGTTCGAAACCATTCTAACCTGTCCAAGGCAAGGTGTCGTGAGAATTTCTCGCTACGCACCGGCCCAGAAACTGGCGGTCCCCTTGTATCTTACATATCATGGATTTCTATAAAGTAACACCCATATAATATCATAAAAATATTTTTTTTTTTATGAATTTTCCACAATTTGCCGTGTGGCTGACTCTGGCAGAGCCACCATCAGGGATTTTAATTTTGATAACACAAAAATTTAGTCGCTAATTAGTCGAAATTAGTCGCCAAATATCAGATTTGGTCGGTCACTGGTTCAAAAGATATAAGGGCTTATTGGTGGCCCTGCTGGAGAGAGCCTACCCCAGCAGAGCCACATTAATAACTCAAAAACTAGGGCACCTAGCGAAGAACTGTTTTCTCCCATATTTACTCGCTAATTGGTCGAAATTAGTTGCCAAGTTACAGATTTAATCGGGTCCTAGTTCAGAAGATATAATGAGTTCAATTAATAAGGTATAGTCCAAGAGCTAGATCGAAGAGTTCACGATAAATTGCCAAGAAAAAATATTTCTATTAATATGTGTAATATACTTCTAGTTTTATCGGTCTAAAGTCCTTAGAAATGACCGAGAGAGATAAATTCTCTATTAAATACATGTTTAATGTTTTTAATTATTAAGTTAGAGTAGCTTAAACTTAACCTTGCTCTTGGTCTATTTAGTGTCAAGATGTACAGTCGCATGCAACTGTTTTAATAATTTACGTTAAAATAATAAATACGTTAAAATTGTTGTACCTATCTTTAGTAAAATGTAATACTTAAACGTTGAAAACGTATTGTAAGTATGTAGGTAAGTATCAACCCATTGCTTGAAATACATTACAAAAAAATACATACTTAAATCAAAGATGTAAATACTTACTATACCTAATATGAGCATTAATTTACCTATTTTTTTTTTAATACTTTGAGCGGCGCGAACACCGCCGACGCGCCGGTGTTCGCTCTGGGGGTCTAAAATGGCCGCTTTAGCAGAATCGTAATATGAATCATGTTAAAAATTTAAAATTCTTATAATGCCATATATACCTATATTTGTTGTAGATCTTGTTTTTAGGTAATGAATACTGCTTTCCTTTGGTGGGTTGAAGTTATAGAATTCCTCCAGACGTCGTATAGATACACCTGTCTAAAAACTACTTTAAGTATTTTGTACTTGGTTGTACCACTGTATGGGGAAATTGAATTCTTTAATATCTTATTAATGACACACCGACTGAATCTGTAACTTGGCGACTAATTTCGAATAATTAGCGAGTAAATATGGGAGAAAACAGACCTTCGCTAGGTGCCCTAGTTTTTTAGATATAAATGTGGCCCTGCTGGGGTAAGCTCTCTCCAGCAGGGCCACCTATAAACCCTTATATCTTTTGAACCAGTGACCGACCAATTCTGATATCTGGCGACTAATTTCGACTAATTAGCGAGTAAATATGGGAGAAAACAGATCTTCGCTAGGTGCCCTAGTTTTTGAGTTATTAATATGGCTCTGCTGGGGTAGGCTCTCTCCAGCAGGGCCACCAATAAGCCCTTATATCTTTTGAACCAGTGACTGACCAAATCTGATATTTGGCGACTAATTTCGACTAATTAGCGACTAAATTTTTGTGTTATCAAAATTAAAATCCCTGATGGTGGCTCTGCCAGAGTCAGCTACACCAAATTGCCCCCCCTTAAAAGAAATCCTGTATCCGCGCCTGCATCAGTTACTTAAAACATCATTGTGTTGTTTTAAAATGAATGAATACATAGTTTGTTAATTTCTCTGTAAAATACAACTAGAGAAATGTAGGTGATAATATTTTCAATGTTATTGTTTTATAGAGTGAAGAGGGCCAAGTAGACTTCCCAGAGGCACTCCGAATGACATGCTTAGTCCATCATGTATTTGATCATAAACTCTTACCCGCCGTTATTGTAAGGTAGTAAGGTACTAAACCAGTTCAAAACTGCTCCTTTAATACAGTTATTGCATCATTCTTTGTTAGGCATTGATTTGATATATGGCGTCAAAAGCCTTGGCAAGATCTATGAATACCCAAACAACAATTTATTAAATTAAACTGCTATTATAATGACAGGACTTTAAATAAATAATGGAAAATTCGATTAGAATGATTACCAGTTCATTACCATGAAACTACTTACTTAATTTTAAATTGTCGTATCAAAATACGGGGTGACCTCCCGACGTCCATTAAAACCAGTTAATTTCATCGTCACTATTGCTATCGAGACACAACGTTCCAAAGGAAAATGTCTGCATTAAAGCGGTTGTATAATTTATTGTTACTTGAGAATGCCTTAGGCATTTACAGGAATTATTGTAACGAGAATAAAACCAAGAAATGTTATATTACGTTCCAAATTTTCGTCCAAACTATGTTGCACTCTATAATAGTGACCGGTCAACTATATTTATTGTTAATAGAAGATCAACCTAATTATATTCTATGTGATTTTGCAATTACTTCGTTTATCACGCCTTTGTTATCCGTTGTGACCGGCATCAGTAATAGTCAGGCTTTCACGTCGTACATCCAAAACATCACTCGTGTCTTTAGATGGTTTGAAAACGATAAAAAATACAATAACTCTCTCAAAAAAATATACTGGTTTAGTATAGTTTTTATTGTTCTAACTCTTGCATTCTCTGTTCTCAGAACTTTAGATCTTATAATTAATTTCGAGCCAAAAAACTACGATGTGTATGTAATAATTTTCGTGCCCGTGCTTATATCACAATCTTTACTAAGGTTTACTATAGTATTTGAAAAACTAGTGTTGTTTGTTTTAATTATGATAGTTGTTAATTTATCCAAATGCTTGAATTCTTTGATATCATCTGTTCAAGAGAGGGTAGGGGCTTGTGATATTAGTTCGGATGAGCAACGTGATATCACAAGGGAGCAGATTCAAGAATGGGTTGAACTGTACCAGGATTTAGCAAATAGTTGTAACAAAGTGTCAGTATGCTTTGGACGCCAGGTACTTATTTGAACATTTAAATTGATATTACCTTGCGTACTCTAAATATTTATGTTATCTTTAAGAATATTAAGTCCTTGGAATACGCAAGCGCTGGCGAGTGTTTGGTAATGTGGATTTTATGTTTCAGTTTTACTTTTCCTTAATAATGTCAGTGTCATACTACATTTTGCTGACTTACCAAATATGCTACTTGAGCGTTTACGTAAACGTAAGTACATTATCACTTGGTTCAATTTAAATTGTTTTTTAATTTTAAACAAACACTTCTTCGCCTCGTCCTCGTTCATACATTCGGTCATTCACGCACGCCTGTTGCGAACCCAAACGCCAGGTAAATATTAGTCGCAACTCACTTGGTTCAAATTGTCTCAGAACATCTGAGGGGCAATTCTTTAGTGTTTATTCTTTAAGTTCTTTTGTGTTGCGTTTAAAATTGTTTTTAAATTACAGGTGCAAGACCAGAAAATAGCGATTGTAATAGTATCTTACGTTATCTTGACGATGTTGCCAATCGTTGCTGGTCAGTTGGCTCATAATCAAGGGGTGAAATTCCACCGAGTATTGGCTCGACTTTATAATAAAATGACTATTATGGGTAAGGAACTGTTTAGTTTAAATGATTTAAATCGCTGAAATAGCCGTGAACAAAGTTGAAGGGAACTTTTTAACCGACTTCAAAAAAGGCGGAGGTTATATGTTCGTGTGTATGTTTTTTTTTTTTTTTTATGTATGTTACCTGATTTCTCTCCCATTTGTGGACCGATTTTCAAAATTCTTTTTTATTTGATAGAGTACACTCCTGAGGTGGTCCCATTTTAATTTGGTGAAGATCTGATGCTGACCTTCGGAGATATACAATGGAACTCTTCAAAAAGAGACGGCAAATCTGTTGTGATAGCTCCAATCGGTTGGATGTTCATTGTTTATACAATATCATGACGGAACATCACGCCTGTATGCTCTGAGGGGGTACGCAGAAGTGTACAATTTACCTGATTTCTCTCCCATTTGTGGACCGATTCTCAAAATTCTTTTTTTATTTGAAAAAGTATACTCCTGCGGTGGTCCCATTTTAATTTGGTGAAGATCTGATGCTGATCTTCGGAGATATACAATAGAACTCTTCAAAAAGGGACGGCAAATCTGTTGTGATAGCTCCAATCGGTTGGATGTTCATTGTTTATACAATATCATGACGTAACATCACGCCTGTATGCTCTGAGGGGGTACGCAGATGTGTACAATTGACCCGTATAAGAAGTAATTCCCTTTTGTGACTACCTAATTGGCAAAATATGTCACAAAAAGAAAAATTTTGATGTTGAACATACAACTTCTAAACTGTAAGATTTAAATGGTTTGGTCAAGTTTTCTTGAACACAAATGAGTTACAACCGAAAACAGGGTCCACAAGGGCCGATGCCTGCTGGGGCTGCGGGACTTTTCGAAAGAGTTGCCGTGGCCCCGGAACGCAAAGGGCGATGAAGAAACATGGATGGGTTTTAGTCAGTAAAAGTCTGACACTTCACACACACACAGGAAACATTCGATGATTTCTTAACCGAAAAAAAAAAGCTGTTCCTTCCACTGCTTTTACCTGCCTTTGCCTTAAGTCAGTAATCTAACTTATAGGCTTAATTAGAAAAACATATGCTTTTTCAGAGTCAAACGAAACTGCAGCAAAATTGATCAAAGACTTCATTCGTCTGATAAAGAAGAATCCAATAGAGATCAAGTTGTTGTCCAACATTCCTACTGGGACGTACTTACTGCCAGTTATACTCATGACGACTGTCAACTATATAATCGTTATGTTGCAGTTTGGTAACATTGTTTAAAATTTGTAATTTCACATAACTTCAAGATACCATGTAGTTTTTAAATCATGTTTTATGTAGTTGTAAAAAAATAGTAATGATATATCATCGTAAAAACAACGGATAGCCGTAGATCCTATTTTAAGTCTTTAAAAATACTAACCCTTTCACCATTATACATATTGGAAACTGCGTTGTTTGTGAAAAATATACACATTTATTTGAAACTACCCGCAACTACCCGCAATTGGTGTTGTTTGCTGACGATACTTCTTTAATATTTAGGATAAACAGACGTGCCACAAATCTTGACGACATAAATAACGCCTTGCTGCAAGTTCATGATTGGTTTACCGCTAATAACTTAGTACTAAATGGGAAAAAAACAAAGTGCATAAGATTTGCTTTACCAAATGTCAAAAGTAGTGACTGTGACGTGGTATTGAATCAAGAGAAACTAGAATTTGTCGATAAAACGGTTTTCTTGGGAATGACGCTCGACTCAAGGCTACAATGGGGTCCTCATTTAACATCTCTTGCAGGACGGCTGAGCTCAGCAGCATATGCTGTTAGAAAAATCCGTAATTTACAGATGTTGATACGGCGAGGCTAGTCTATTTTAGTTATTTTCATAGTATTATGTCATACGGTATTTTACTATGGGGACGGGCTGCAGACATCGAGTCTATATTTATTCTGCAGAAAAGAGCCATCAGAGCCATATATGAATTACGTAGATGCGATTCTCTAACAGAACTGTTTAAGGAAATAAATATCATGACAGTACCTTGTCAAAACATCTATGAGAATATCATGTACGTTAGGAAAAATCTGCATTTATTCTGTAAAAGAGGTGATAGACACCACTATAATACTAGAAATAGGGACCAACTAGTTCAGCCAGGTTTCAGGCTTGCTAAGGTAGATTCATCTTTCATGGGGTACTGTTTAAAATTTTACAATAAAATACCTCCCCACATTCTACAACTAAATGAGACGAAATTTAAATCTTAAAACGCACACTATGTAGTCAAGCATATTATAAGTTAGGGGATTACATTAATGATAAAAATGCTTGGCTCAATGCTGGTCCTGCTCCACAACCATAGGGGAAAACTAATTGGGCAAATTATTGTGGTAGCTGCAGAAGATTGTAAAAATATCCTTGCTTTGTATAGACTCCATCTCTTAGTATTGTATAACTGCATAGCTCATGTGTGAGTACCATGTACTGTAAAGCATTTGCATTTAGTTATCTTTCATTGACTTGAATATGCCTTGGTGGCCGAGAGAATGTCATGCTTACTCAAATGTCTCGCTGATGGTGGCGGGTGTGTCGGGTCATTTAGTTCCCTTCAATCTGGTTGAGTTGAATGGCGCCGATACATGCGTCATGTTCGTGTACGGGCGCTGTCAGTTGGGACTGGTCATCTCTTAGCTGCCATGGTTCATTTTAATTACCTACTTTATTTATACATTTTTGATTTAATATTTTGCTCTGGACGCTCTTAATGTGCACGTCTTTCTACATCGTTCTCACATATATGTATAATCTCAACATAAATGATGTAACCAAGATTTTGTAACAATATTTTGATTTAAAAGAGTGTCCATGGAGTTTTTTGCCCGTTCTTCTCCATCGAGATCTACGCTAGGGAATGGGCAACTACAGTACTTTCTCAAGTTATTATGTCTTGTGACTGGGACTGTAGCTTTGTTTTTTTTTTGTATTTTTGACATTCAAAAGTGCCGTAATGGTTTAATTGAAATAAATGCTTTGAGTTTGAGTTTGAGTTTTTGAGTTTGAAAAAATATCTTCCACTAAAAAATCTCCATTGCATCCCAATATGTAAATAAACTATGTCATCTAAAATGTAAGACCGCATTGATGCGAAAAAGTTTTTTTGGTATGGCACCTAAAGTGTTTAATAAAATTCCTAATGACTGAAATGAATGAAACATGACAAGTTAAGTTTAAAAAAGCTCTTATCAAATTATTAATTGACAAATGTTATTACATTTACCACCTTCACCTCACCTTCGGTTTGCCGACGACATAGTGGTCATGGCTGAGACCATGGAGGACCTCAGTACAATGCTCGATGACCTCAGTAGAGCTTCCGGAAGAGTGGGTCTTAAAATGAACATGGACAAAACCAAGGTCATGTTGAATGCCCATGTCACACCTACTCCTATCAAGATCGGAGACTCTACACTCGAAGTTGTAGACGATTATGTGTACCTGGGACAAACGGTCCAGTTAGGTAGGTCTAACTTCGAGAAAGAGGTCAATCGTCGAATCCGACTCGGCTGGGCAGCGTTCGGGAAGTTGCGCGGTATCTTCTCGTCCAACCTACCGCAGTGTCTCAAGACGAAAGTCTATGACCAGTGTGTGTTGCCAGTGATTACATACGGGACCGAAACGTGGTCGCTTACAATGGGCCTCATCAGAAGGCTTAAAGTCACCCAAAGGGCAATGGAGAGGGCTATGCTCGGAGTTTCCTTGCGCGATCGAATCAGAAATGAAGACATCCGCAAGAGAACCAAGGTTACCGACGTAGCCCGAAGAATTGCCAAACTTAAGTGGCAGTGGGCAGGGCACATTGCTCGCAGAACGGATGGCCGATGGGGCCGAAAAGTTCTGGAGTGGCGACCGCGAACCGGAAGACGTTGCGTTGGAAGGCCTCCCACTAGGTGGACCGATGACCTGGTGAAGGCTGCGGGAATCCGCTGGATGCGAGTCGCACGGGACCGTTCAATGTGGCGACACTTGGGGGAGGCCTATGTCCAGCAGTGGACGTCTTTCGGCTGAAATGATGATGATGATGATGAAATGTTATTATAATCTAGACGAATTTTTGAATGACCAATTATTAGAATAATGCAATGAAGTACTATGACTATTTATTAATTTTATTGTATTTGATGTTTCTTTTTTTTTGTTTTGTGACATAATGTAATGACACCTAATGGGTCACTTTTAAATTTGTATGTCTTAATTATGACAAAACATAGCGTATCTCTTATTTATGTAAACACCTAACCTGTTTCACAAATAAACTGATTGATTGATTGATTGATTGTAATTATTGAAACAAAAAAAAGTGAAATTGTATATTATTGTTCATAAAAGACAAGAACAATAAAATTCTTATCTTCTAATAAAAACGTTAATCAATCAGTAATTCCTTCATTCTCAGTCAAAGTACTGAGTCCCAAACTACCAGTGCTAGAAGACTGTTGTTTTAAGTAGAGTTCCTTGCATAACGTTGGTAAACACCTAGCAAGAAGTACATAAAATTAATCCCTTAACAGAGACATTTTAGCCGAAGGATATCCTTGCCATGGGACCGCAGAAATCAGTTATTTCATAAATTTAACCGTGTAGGCATTGCATTTTTGGCGCTGATCAATACCAATGAAAATATTATAAACCGGTGGAGTTTGTAAGTTTCGATGTACGGATAGACCATGACAGAGGTTTGAACATAGGACATTCCTCTTTAGCTGACCAGTACATTCCCATGGGATGATATCTATAAAAAAGTACCAACTAAAAACAAGCACATTTGGAAGCAGGCCGGATTCATTCTATGTTTTAATCATTTTATATTCCAATGAGTCCCACCTGATTCCAGATATCAGTCGTCAGAATTTTCAGTCGGGTTTATTAGTTTTTACTTATAATTACTTTATTTGATGACAGAGCCGACGCCTGAAACAATCGTTACCTAAGTTAATAGTTTCCTACGACCACAACTACTTCACGATTTCACGAAGCCTTCACGATTCTGTGAGTTTGTATCGTTATAAAATATCCTACATACGGCAATTATAGCAAACTCAGATTTTTTGTATTCATGTGCGTATTGTATAATTATCACTTGCTTCGGTGAAAGTAAACATCGTGAGGAAACCAAGATACCTGAGAGATATTTCTCGACGGCATGTAAAGCCAAGTCAGAGGCCCATGGGAGGTTTAAAAACTCTGACACCGGGTAAGGCACTAATAACACGATCAAGAAGAAAGAAGATTGCAGAAACACTACGGGTAGGAATGCATTCACAGGTGGCAGCATGTTTGAAACCGGCCGCACTGCGCACTACTTCGAAACACGCTAGGCGACTAGTGAAAGCACCAAGCGTGCAGTGCGACCGGTTGCAAAGATTTTAGAACATTCATTTCACTATGCAACTCGCTTGGCAATTCGCTTACCTCTAGGCACTAAGTAAGCCACCAGAAACCCACTGCTACAATATTATATATATTATTATATATATAATATATATATTTTATAAATAACCTCGCTGCTGCCTTACGCCTTGGTGCCGTCTGCTGGTATCCTCATCGCTGTCACTGTGGTGAAGCTGTCAACAGCCTCGGTCACTACGGCCTGTCGTGCAGCTGAAGTGCGGGGCATTTTGCACGGCACGCGAACAGATACGACATTATCCAACTAGATCTTGTCACCGTCGGCGTTCCAGCTGTTTTAGAACCAAATGGCTTGGCACGCGACGATGGCAAGAGACCGGCACGTCTTTGTTTCCTTGGAGGATGGGTATGGGACGCAACTAGCATCGATACTCTTGCGCCTTCTCATCTTCCAAGCTCGTCGTGCCATGCTGGCGCTGCCGCTGTGGCTGCAGAGAACCTAAAACGACGTAAATATAGAAACCTTTGTGGTATCTATATTTTCGTGCCGTTTGGGGTTGAAACTCTGGGGCTGTGGGGTCCGAGTGCCCATAGCCTGTTCAAAGAACTTTCAAAATGCCTAGTTGACGCTTCCCGTGACCCAAGAGCTGGCTTTTACCTTGGTCAGAGGCTAAGTGCTGCCATACAACGTCGCAACGCCGCCAGTCTCTTGGGCACATTACCAGCTGACAGCCTTGACAGATTTTCGATGCCCTTTTATAGTTTGTTGTTAATTTATTTATTTTAGTTTTTAATTAAGTAAATAAGACTCAATGCTCATTGAATATGTATCGTGTAATTTACTTACGTCGAAAACTTAAGGTTATGATTACATTCAAATTCTTGCCGTCGTTTTCAGTAGTTATGTTCAAAACATCAACTTTAAACGTTTTTTTTTTTTAAGATAATTAAATAATATGATTAAATTGCAATATAACGATGACATAGTTTACTGCCAACGACAGTACAACTGGCAGCATGTACATCCCAGCAGGAATCTTAGGGAATAACTTGATCTCTATCGGATTCTTCTTTATCACACGTATGAAGTCTTTTATCAATTTGACTTCAGCTTCACGGGAATCTAAAATAAATGAACAAAAATACATTATAATATTACGTTGAACGTTGTTCATATTTTGTTTACAAAAGCATGGTTGTTACCGATAATCCTTGTATTATAAAGTCGAGCCAATACTCGGTGAAACTTCACCCCTTGGTTACGAGCCAATTGTCCGGCAACAATTGGCATCAGCAGTAATGATAAGTGCACACATATAACAAACCCCGTTTTTCGCAAATCATTGGTATCTCCTGTCTAAAATAATTTAATTCATGTTACAAAGCTGATGGCGTAAAATACAATTAATTTAAAATCACGACACAGTCTAAGTCAACTTACTTTTATAACAATTGTGTAAGCCAGTTGATACATTATAAATATATAGTGTGATATTGACACTGTCAGTGTGAAGCAAAACTGTAACGAATTAAAATTTAAACACTTTTCAATTACAATACTTCGAACTTGATCACATTTATTAAATTCCAGATAAAAGTACCTGTCGTCCAAAGCAAAGTGTTACTTTTTCACAGCAGTTTGCTAAATCTCGGTACAGGTCAACCCATTCATGAATCTGCTCCCTTGTGATATCACAACTCCCTACACTCTCCAGAGTGGTCGATACCAACAAAGTCAGAGATTTGAACAAACGCACCAACAACATAATAACAACAAACAATATCAGGTACTAAAATACTATGTTTAGTCTTAAAATTATTTGTGATACCAAAATAGTTGACAAAAATAACGGATCTGCATGGGAGAATTTTATTAGAACCTCCACAGACCTGAAAATCGCGAAAGCAATATTGCTCAACATCAAAATGATGCTGAACCAGGGTATTTTCTTTTTAATAGAGTTAAATAATTTCGTGTCGTCGTTAAATCTCTCAAAGACGTGATTGATGCTTCTATAATATGACACAAAGGCGCGGCTGTTACAGATACCAGTCACGACGGATGACGCATAGTTCACAAAAGTTAAACCAAAAAAGCAACGATAAATCAAATCCGTTTGATAATAGTCATCTTCTTGCATCAATTTAATTTTACCAATTACAACAATAAGATTGAACATTATTTGGGTGAATGCTTGAAAGATAATTAAACGTTTTTTAATCTTTGTTTGGTCACAATATTTCCTGTAAATTCCTAAAAGGTTTTCTAGAAACAGTAAATTGTTCAACCATGGAGACATTTTGGTGAATTTCATAATAAATGTAGTACACCTTAGCAACAGGATGTGGTAATAACAGAAATGATCGAAAGTAAAACTTTTCCTAGTTTTAATTCAATAATAAGGAGTTATCTACGGAAATGAGTGATTGTGTCATTAATCATGATGGAGGTGCCTATACATGATAATAAAATTAATTCCAGCCACTACGCTCGGCCACTTAAGTTACTTTTCTTTGCCTATAACATTGATCAGAGTCGTTATAGAGAATTTGTTGGCTAGGCAGGCATGTATCTGACAATCGAATCAATGTTGTTCAAAAAGCATTAAAAAATTCAAATATTTATTTTAAACTCTGTATATTTAATATTAACATTTAGAATAACATTGACATAGCTCTTATCGGTCATAAACGTTATAACAGGAACAATTTGTGTAATCAACAATAATTTAAAAAGCTACACCTCTAGTACCCCGTTCTTCCTATTACATTTTTTTGAAGTAAGAAATATCGGTTCCCAGAAATATTTGCGTAGAGTTTAATATGTGTTGTGACGCGCGCAAGGTCTTTTGGCCTTAATTTTGAAATTTCACGCACGCCGGAGAACATCGCGTCGCCGAGCGCCATAGAGGGAGACGGCACTCGACGAATCAGAAGGCTTCCCGCCAGATATTTAGATTAAGAGACAGATTGTTTGTGGTTGGAAAAAGGATTTCACAAAATTTTGTTCTACAAGGTGTTAGATGGCCATTACTATTTGAACTTGTATTGTAACTTGCTTGATTATATACGTATATATATAAAAACGGTGTTTCATTGGTGTGAACATTAAAGTGTACAGAATGCTTGGTTGACGGCTTCGTGAAGAGTCCGCGTACACCTTGTATGTAGTTTTAGGTATGCTATGCGGCCTCGGGCCATTCGACTTAAGTCAATCGATAGGTATGCGCTCGTGTCAATTGTTTCCTCCACAGCGTCGTGACTAGCAGCATGCTTTAAAGAATTTCTCTCATTTGTTTTATCAGATGTCGGTGTAGCTTCAACGTGGAATTTACGATCAAGAGGTTATATTTTTACTGTTACGATAAACAATCAAGCTCATGGCTAAATACAGTCGCTAGGGTCAATCTTCATGTTAAGCTACGCTTACCAAGGGCGGTCCGTGGATGGGTGATTTATTTATTTATTTATTTAGGAAAAACAAACAGTAACATATTACAGGTTTCTAATAAGGATTACATAATAAACTATTATAAATATGCTACCCACTACATTTTCCACAGATTACTATAAATAATTATACAACTAGAGAGACTGTAAACTGTTTATGAAGTAAACTAAAATAACAGTTATTATTGTTACGTCGTACCCATACCTACAATACAAGTAGCTTCTAATAGTAGGTACCTACAACTAAGTAGGTAGGTAGTAGTAGGTATGTATCGAATGATGTAGGTACAAATTCGCAAACTACCTATAAAATACATCAGGAAGTTGTCATTGTAATTTCGACCGTACGCCCAGGGCATAAAGTACCTATTTCTTTCCTTTGTACAAAAGTTGTGGAAGTTTCTCGAAGGACAATGACCTAGTATGAATTGCCTAGAAGATTCTGGAAACTTATGGATCTTTCTCAAACGTTCGGTCGTCGTATAAATAGTCGACGTGTTTGTGGGAGCGGGCAGTATCATTTTGGCTACAGTACGGGACGAATCAAAGTGAACTTGTGAGTGCGATATCTAAGCGAATAGTGATCAGTAGTGTACTTGTGATTGAGTTTGAAGTGTTTTGTGATTATTAAAATTATTCAGTTGTTTCATCGGTAGTACAATTTGGTGTCAGAAGTGGGATAAATTATGCCAGTTCTACCTAAGGACAACACGGAAGGTATCCGTACTAGGAGTCAGCGACAGCAGGACATGGACCAAAGGCGGTTTGGAGATTCTCCGACACAGACACCGGGTGGTGTCCAGCCTACGTCATTGCCAGTCGCTGGTCCATCCGGAGTTTCTCCAGCATCAGTAGCGCCAGACTTGTCAGCTTTAATGGCGCTGCTGCAGGAGCAGGCTCGCCGTCAAGAGGATCAAGCTCGCCAGTTACAAGAGCAGTTACAACGAGATAAGGAGGAGCAGGCTCGCCGTCAAGAGGAGCAGGCTCGCCGTCAAGAGGAGCAGGCTCGCCGGCTGGAAGAGCAGTTGCAACGAGATAAGGAGGAGCAGGCTTGCCGTCAAGAGGAGCAGGCTCGCCGGTTGGAAGAGCAGTTGCAACGAGATAAGGAGGAGCAGGCTCGTCGTCAAGAAGAACAGATGATCCTCATAAAGGATCTTCATTCAACTTTCGGCAAAGAGCTGAAGGTAATGAAGGATCAGGTTCACCAGCACGAGAATCGCATCTCAGAGGCCGAAGTGCAAATCGCTGGGATGAAGAAGGCTTTGGGAGAACTGAAGACTGGAGATGTGACTGTGGCTTCAGTAGTTCCTGCACCTTCAGCGCGGGGCTTTAAGGTGCCTCCATTCGATGGAACATCTTCGTGGTCGGCGTATAAAATTCAATTTGAGGCCGTTATGAAGGCGAATGGATGGACAAAATCTCAAGCCATGACCGCGCTCACTTTGGGCCTCCGAGACCAGGCCCTCAACATTCTTGAAGCGCTTGGCAAGGATGTGACCTATGAACAGCTGCTGGAGGCGTTAGAGTCCAGATACGGCGACGCGCACCTGGAGCACGTATTTCGTGCTAAGTTGAAGGATCGTGTCCAGCGTAGTGCCGAGAACCTACAGCAGTGGGCTCTGGAAGTTGAAAAGCTGGTTCGGAAAGCATACCAGTCTGCCCCTGCACTGATCGATGGGATTCTGGTACAAGCGTTTGTTGATGGAATACGTGACTTAGAAGTTAGAGCCGCTGTGAGACTTGGGCATCATGAAACATTGAAGGACGCCTTAGCCCATGCTTTAGAAGTAGAGGCAGTGAGGCAAGACCACCGAACGCACCGCGTTAGGGAGGTTGTAGCATCACCTGTACGCGAGCGCTCGCAAAGGTACAGTCCTAGGTGCTACACTTGTGGAGAAAGGGGTCACCTTCGGTCAAGCTGTCCAAAGCGCAACACCCCGCGAGAAGATCAGCAAGGAAGGGTGGCTGAAGTGACTGCCCAGCCACAGCAGGGAAACGAGTAAATGCCAGGACTGGGGGGCGGGTGCTGGCTGGTATTGAAAGAGCCCCGAGAATCTTGATCTCGCAAGCACATGACGGGAACAGCCTGACCATCAGAGGCGAAGTCAACGGAACACCATGCAAACTGACGTTGGATACTGGTGGAGCTTCTTACACAGTCGTTAACTCTCACCTAGCAAGTCGGTTTCTTGGGGACTACTTTGATAACCACGACCGTATACGATTACTAACAGCTACCGGTCAGCACATAACCGTCCGAGGCAAGAAGGAGGTGGAGTTAAAATTGGGTGACAGATTTTACAAGCACAATGTCATCGTGGCCGACATAGTGGACGATTGCATCTTGGGCTTGGATTTTATGCGGAAATATCATTGTGAGATCGACGTTGATCAAGGAGTATTGAAATGTGGTTCAGAGGAAGTCTTCATGGAAGGTGCACCATCAGGGAAAGTGTACTGCTTGAAGGAGATTGTTCTTCCTCGCAGATCGGAAACGATTGTGCCAATTAGTTTACCACGGAATTCTGGACAAAAAGATCGAAGTGTTCTGATAGAAAGGGTGAACAATGACTTTCCATGGAAGATGGCACGTACTCTGGTCAAGGCCAAAAACGTCTCGGCAGTACGCATACTGAATCCAAGTGACAAAGAGCAAGTGATTAAGAAGGGCACCTTAATCGGCACTTGCGAGGAAGTAGCTTGGATGCGTCAATTGCAAAATCTGCCTACCGGAAATAAAATTCGTAGTACAAAGTTTGACGTGTCAACACTTTTGGAAAACTGCGATTTATCTAAAGAAGAAATGGACAAGGCTAAGAAGATGTTACTTCAGTATGCCGACATTTTCTCTTCAAATGATGCTGACATAGGGAGAACTGGACTAGTTCAGCATAAGATTAATACGGGTAACGAGTTACCAATCCGTCAGCGACCAAGAAGACTGCCAGTTGCACGTGAAAAAGAGGTGGAAACCATGATGGAGGGAATGATGAAGGACGGTGTTATAGAGCCTTCATCGAGTCCATGGTGTTCGCCTGTGGTCCTGGTAAAGAAAAAGGACGGCAGTATGCGCTTCTGTGTGGACTATCGACGACTGAACGATGTCACGAAAAAGGACAGCTATCCGCTGCCTAGGATCGATGACACACTGGATACGCTGACTGGTATGAAGTGGTTTACCACACTTGACCTGAAAAGTGGCTACTGGCAAGTAGAAATAGACCCCAAGGATAAGGAAAAAACTGCATTCTCAACAGGGAAAGGATTGTGGCAGTTTAAAGTTATGCCATTCGGATTGTGCAATGCTCCTGCAACGTTTGAAAGGCTGATGGAGCAAGTACTCGCCGGATTAATTGGAGACGCATGTCTTGTCTATCTAGACGACATAATCATCGTGGGCCGTACATTTGAAGATCACCTTAAAAACCTCAACCAAGTGTTGTCGAAAGTCCAAACAGCAAATCTTAAGTTAAGTCCGAAAAAGTGCTCGTTTTTCAGAAAACAAGTGAACTTCTTAGGACACATAGTTTCGGGGGAAGGTGTTCAAACAGACCCAGAAAAAGTAATTGCCGTCAAGGATTGGCCAGTTCCGAAAGACAAGACACAGGTCAGAGCATTTCTGGGTTTGTGCTCCTACTATCGAAGGTTTGTCAAGAATTTTGCCGACATTGCAAAACCTCTGCACAAACTCACTGAGGAAAAGCGGCAATTCTGTTGGGACGAGAACTGCGACGTTGCATTTCAGGAATTAAAGAAACGTCTGTGCAATACGCCTATCTTGGGATATCCTGACACAGAAAATGACTTCATAGTTGACACAGATGCAAGTAATACTGGAATTGGGGGCATGCTGTCTCAACGGAAAGGAAACCAAGAGGTTGTGATAGCTTACTTCAGCAAGTCTTTATCCAAACTAGAAAGAAATTACTGCGTTACAAGACGGGAACTACTCGCCGTAGTAAAGACATTGCAGCACTTCAGTAAATATTTGTTGGGACGTAAATTCCAATTAAGAACTGACCATGCTGCATTGAAGTGGCTATTACAGTTCAAGAATCCAGAAGGGCAAGTGGCGAGATGGATTGAGCTATTGCAAGAGTTTGACTTCGTAACTGAACATTGCAGTGGAAGAACTCACGGTAACGCAGACGCCCTGTCGAGAAGACCTTGTCCTGAAGACTGTAAGCACTGTGCCCGGCAGGAGACTAAGGAAGTAGTGCCCGTGAGGATGCTTAGAATGGATCTCAGCGATGAATGGAAAGAAACCCTACAGCAGGCTCAGCAAAATGACTCGGACATCAAACCGATCTTCGAGTGGATCAAAGCTGGTGCTCCTAAACCCAAGTGGAGTGATGTGGCTGCGATGAGTTCCATCACGAAGAGTTATTGGGCGCAGTGGAACAGCTTGGTGATCCATGATGGAGTCTTGTGCCGTAAATGGGAAAACGCTCGAGGGGACAGCTGTCATATACAAATGGTTGTCCCTAAAGCTAAGGTACCGGATGTTTTACGGCTGTACCATGATGGATGTTCGGGAGGACATATGGGGGTAAAAAGGACTTTACTAAAAATTCGAGAACGCTTTTACTGGATCCACTGTCGAGATGATGTGGAGGACTGGTGTCGCAAATGTACCAGTTGTGCGGCCGTGAAAGGACCTCAAACACGCAGCAGAGGAGCATTAAAAGTGTACAACGTTGGAGCCCCTTGGGAACGGATAGCACTAGACGTTGCGGGACCATTTCCAGAAAGTGAGAGCGGAAACAAGTACTTCCTGGTAGTCATGGATTACTTCACAAAGTGGCCAGAAGTCTTCGCCATTCCTAACCAAGAAGCTACAACTGTCGCAGATAAATTAGTTCAGGAAGTTTTCTGTCGTTTTGGAGTACCCTTAAAAATACACAGCGATCAAGGAAGGAATTTTGAATCGCAAGTATTTCAAGAGACTTGTCGATTAATGGGTACCCACAAAACTAGAACCACCTCGTACCACCCACAATCTGATGGAATGGTGGAACGATTCAACCAAACGTTGGAAAGATATCTGGCAAAAGTCGTGGAAAGCAGACAAAGGGATTGGGACAAGCACATACAGCCATTTCTTCTGTCCTACCGTAGCGCCGTCCACGAAAGTACGACTGTGACGCCAGCCTTCGTGAACTTTGGAAGGGAATTACGGTTGCCTGCAGATTTAATCACTGGAACTCCCCCTGATGCTCCACGCAGTGTAACAGATTACGCAAATGACTTGCGTAACAAGTTGAATGATGTTTATGAGCATATTAGACAATCCGGCCAACAGATGTCTGAGAAGATGAAGACCCGTTATGACCGGAAGGCAAATAGGTATCGACGAGAGTTCACTGGTGTGGTTGCATAACCCAGTACGGAGCAAAGGGAAGTCTCCGAAACTACAAGCAAACTGGGATGGACCATACCGAGTCTTGACTAGGATCAACGATGTCACCTACCGAATACAGAAGGGTCCACGAGGTGCGCCTAAGATTGTCCATGTAGACCGATTGGTGCGATACTACGGGCCTAATGATGCTCGGGACGAGCATGTCTAAGGAGGGGGCAGTGTTACGTCGTACCCATACCTACAATACAAGTAGCTTCTAATAGTAGGTACCTACAACTAAGTAGGTAGGTAGTAGTAGGTATGTATCGAATGATGTAGGTACAAATTCGCAAACTACCTATAAAATACATCAGGAAGTTGTCATTGTAATTTCGACCGTACGCCCAGGGCATAAAGTACCTATTTCTTTCCTTTGTACAAAAGTTGTGGAAGTTTCTCGAAGGACAATGACCTAGTATGAATTGCCTAGAAGATTCTGGAAACTTATGGATCTTTCTCAAACGTTCGGTCGTCGTATAAATAGTCGACGTGTTTGTGGGAGCGGGCAGTATCATTTTGGCTACAGTACGGGACGAATCAAAGTGAACTTGTGAGTGCGATATCTAAGCGAATAGTGATCAGTAGTGTACTTGTGATTGAGTTTGAAGTGTTTTGTGATTATTAAAATTATTTAGTTGTTTCATCGGTAGTAATTAATTTATCCCATACCCAAGCGCGTAACATTATAATAAGTTTTACAATAAGCAATACGCGATGCACAATATACAAAAAGTTACATTAGTTGGCACACAATACATATTATACACTTATATAGACACACATTAAACTCAAACTCAAAGCATTTATTTCAATTAGACCATTACGGCACTTTTGAAAGTCAAAAATACAAAAAAGAAAATCAAAGCTACAGTCCCAGTCACAAGGCATAATAACTTGAGAAAGTACTGTAGTTGCCCATTCCCTAGCGTAGATCTCTATGGAGAAGAACGGGCAAGAAACTCCATGGACACTCAAAAAAAACTTTACTAAACACTTAAAATCAAAATATTGTTACAAAATCTTGGTTACATCATTAAGTTTGAGATTATACATATATGTGAGAACGATGTAGAAAGACGTGCACACTAAGAGCATCAGGAGTAAAAGATTAGATCAAAAATTTATGAATAAAGTAATTAAAATGAACCTTGGCAGCTAAGAGATGACCAGTCCCAACTAACAGCGCCCGTTCACAGACATGACGCATGTACCGGCGCCATTCAACTCAACCATATTGAAGGGAACTAAATGACCCGACACACCCACCACCATCAGCGAGACATTTAAGTGAGCATGACATTCTCTCAACCGCCAAGGCATATTCAAGTCAATGAAAGATAAATAAATGTAAATGGTGGCTGAACAGTACACAGTACTCACACATGTGCTATGCAATTATATAATACTAAGAACTGGAATCTATACAATGCAAGTATATTTTTACAATCTTCCACAATACATTAACATGGGAATCAATTCTTCATCTTCTTCTTTACGTGACGATGGACTCAAATAATGCCCGACCATTACAAACAATTAGTTTGCCATCCATGGATCTATGGATCCATGGATCTTGCCACACAGTCAAGGATCCTTGAACTACAGAGTTTTGGTTTTCTATAAAATATACTTATTTAGACTTGGCTTTACGGAGTCTTTTTGCTCAGAATACTATAACACAATTTGAAACATACTCACACGGAAAGGGTTCATGTAACACAATTGGCAAATCAACATAACGTAGTATACAACCGACACCAGTAGCGAAAAGAAAAACTGAAACAAGAAATCATTATAAATAAAGACTAAAAACGGAAATCTGACCAAACAAATGACTTATGACAACAACCAACAAACAAGATCAATAATACAATATAATATAAATCAAATAGATAAACGGATGGAAATACATAATATCGCGTCAGTTTCGTCAAAGAGTTGGCTTAGATTAAATATGTTCATCCGCTTTATGTCAGTTTATGTTTAAGTCCCATATAATAAGCGGAGAGTCTGTTGCCATTGGCACCTTTGGCACCAGAGCACTAATCCAGACTCCCGACTGTTGTTAAATAATGCCAAATATACAAGAAAAGAAAAGTTTATTATGAAGTCGCGAAGTTTTACGGGCCACAGAAAAGCTGTGTGTTAATTCTTGGTCATAAAATAGCCCTGCGAAGCGTCGGAATGAGAAACATAATGATGAGGGAAAAAAATGTTAAGAGTGTATGAAACTACATAATTATGTATGAATGAAGCCAGTAGCTAGAAAAGTAATTACCGTAGAAGATGACTCCTATTATTATAACAAATTTTATTCACTCCTTACAACATGTACCTGGAATCCAAAGTGAAGTGTCACTATATCACAGCAGTTCGTTAAATCTTGATACAGTTCAACCCATTCTTGTATCTGCTCCCTTATAACACCACATTGCTCATCCGAACTAATATCACATCTCCCTGCTCTCTCCTTAACGGATGATATCAACGAAGTCAAGCATTTCACCAAGAAACACTATCATAATAACAACAAAACACATGAGATAGGTGACTAGATTTGTAATTCTTAAAAGAATTTGTGAAACCATAATAAAACCCAGAACTAAGCGCTCCGAGTGTGTACGGCCTGTTTTTATAATCTCTACAAATCTGAATCTCTAAAATCATATATAGCCAGTACACTTTCTTCAAAGAATTGATTAATATCTGGTCATCTTTAAAAGTATCGAAGACACGGCTGATGCTTCTCAAATATGATTGAAAGGCGCGGCATTCAACGGTGCTGGTCACGACAGAATACATTGCGGTAGTATACGCTGAAATAGCATAACCACCGTAAGTTAAATTTATTGGATTAGTAAAGCCACCGCTGCTCGTTAAATAGTGTATTTGGATGATAAAGACAACAGTGTGGTATAAACTCTGAATGAAAATTTGGAAGATTATAAAATATTTCTTGATCTTCTTCTGGTTGCAGTAACTCCGGTATATCCCTAAGAGATTCTCCAAGAACTGTAATTTGTTCAACCACTTTAGCGCAGGCATTTTTGTTTTGAATTTTATATGCCTTGACCACGACGATTTTGTAATAGGTGTTGAAGTTTATACGGATTAACGCAAACTCAATAGTAGTTTAGTATTAAGTTGTCTATCAATTATTTTGACGACGCCCACACATTACATGAAAGTGTTTATAAAATTTTCCATAGGTACCATAATCCGTGGCTGGCGTGAATATGTTGACATGTCTAAAATTGTAAATAGTCAGGGCGCCCATTTTAAAGTTTTGACGTCTTCTGGTAAATCGGTAAATTGGTTTAACTTATGTGTTTTAGTTGTTTTATAGGTTATTTTATGCCATCTTTTAAATGATGACAATAAAGAAATGAAATTCCCCATAGATTGCATAATAATAGACTTGTCAAGTCGTTCACCAACGAGTTATCAACTTATTCACCAAGTTGTCAACTTGTTCACCAGCAGTTATCAGCTTATTCACCTTCTGAGTGGAGAGTGTTATTTGGTAAACAATGTTATTTTAATGACAAACACATTATTTTAATTGCATAGCAAACAGATGACAAACAAAAAAATATTTGATTTGCTGAAATAGGTACCTAATATTCACTCAAATCAAGCAATGTGAAATAAAAACAAAATAAATATAATTAATTGAAACACCACGAACCTACCAGTTTCGTATCGTTTTTGCAATAAAGCCTGGATCGCGAACCCCCTTTCAAATCAGTCAATTTTCGGAAAAGAGGAAAAACCACCTTAGATATCTTTAAGTTGAGCCAAATCTCCAAGGAAGCTTTGCAATCAGTGCAGAGAAAAAAAAGGATTTGATGGACATGATTGACCTGATTGACGACTCGTTCAAAGAGTTTTATATTAATATAAAAACTGTCGGTGATGTCTCTGCATCTACTGATCCAGATTTGGACGAGGACAACCCAGATGAAGAGGATTCTGAAGTCTTATATGAATGGTAATGTCGTCTAAATGGAAGTGATTAATGGGTTTTCGACGATGTTATGGAGTCAATTTTTTAGTTATTTGTGTTAGTAACATACTTGTATCTGTATGACGTTGTTTATAGTCCAATTTTTTTTTTTTCTATTTTATGTTTTTTTTTTTTATTGCAAAAACGATATGAAACTGGTAGGTTCGTGGTGGTTCAATTAATTATATTTATTTTGTTTTTATTTCACATTGCTTGATTGGAGTGAGTAGTACGTACCTATTTCAGCAAATCAAATAGATTTTTGTTTGTCATCTGTTTGCTATGCAATTTAAATAATGTGTTTGTCATTAAAATAACATTGTTTACCTAATAACACGCCCCACTCAGAAGATGAATAAGTTGATAACTGTTGGTGAACAAACTGTTGGTGAACAAGTTGACAACTTGGTGAATAAGTTGATATTTAAGTTTTTTGTAACGGACATGTACTGATACCTATACTTATTACAGTTAGGGTTCAGAACTTCGTTGGCCGTAACTGGACATCTCAACATATCGCAATTTAAACAGAAATACTTCGGTTGGCCATAACTTGATATCTCAATTTATCACGATTTAATCAACAAGACCTCGGCTGACAATAGCTTGATACTTCAAGTTGTCAATTTAACATTAGTACCTAGAGAAAACTTTTAAGTGTATATGTTGAGATATCAAATAACGAATATTATTTTGGGTACTGAGTATAGGTTGATATAACAAAATATCAATGTTCGATCACAAAAACATGTGAATCGTTAATTGGACATGAGGTTTTGTTAAGTTAGACACGTTAAAATGCGAGATGTCAGCATATTACCAAAGTCGATTGCTCCAAAAATTATGTATATTTGGAGTTGTCAATTTTTAGGGTTCCGTACCCAAAGGGTAAAAACGGAACCCTATTACTAAGACTTCGCTGTCTGTCCGTCTGTCCGTCTGTCCGTCTGTCTGTCACCAGGCTGTATCTCATGAACCGTGACAGCTAGACAGTTGAAATTTTCACACATGATGTATTTCTGTTGCCGCTATAACAACAAATACTAAAAACAGAACAAAATTAATATTTAAGGGGGGCTCCCATACAACAAACATGATTTTTTTGCCCTTTTTTTGTACGGAACCCTTCGTGCGCGAGTCCGACTCGCACTTGGCCGGTTTTTTTTCATATAAGTTCCTAATGCGCAGGATGTAATAAGCCAATAAAAAAAAAACATAGAAGTCGACATGTCAATGTGTTCACGCCAGCCACGGAAATAATGATAGTCAAACACTATTTCAAAATATTTTATAAGGGCAGATGTAGAGACATATTACTTTTCAGAAAGATTATCGATTAAATACGATCCAATCAATTGATACAGAAAAAATCGCCTTTCAGGGTTCCGTAGTTCTGACAAGGAACCCTTACAGTTACGTCATGTCCGTCTGTCCACCCGTCCAAGGGTTTGGTCAGAGACTGTTAGTTAGTACTAACAGTAACTACTAACTTAGTAGTACTAACTTTCTAGTGAAAATTGTGAGGTGTGTATATCAATTACGCCGACAAAATAGTAAAAATAAACTTTGGAAAAAAAAAATTGTGTAGCGTCCATAAATGTAAAGTAGGGATGAATTTAATTTTTTCGTTATTTATCTCTTTGTGTGGGGTATGCTTAAATAGGTCGTTTAAAATGACTTAAGGGTTGCTAATACTCGCGGGCCTGTGGACGGTGAGCTATGGGCTAGCTCGCCGTCCATCCGTCTCATGACGACAGGCCGTGTCGACGGCGCGTTCGTGTTCCACCACGCGCGCCTCAAAGAGAGTCAGCAAAAAGGAAGGGGTCCGTAAGGACCGATGCCTGCCGGGGTTGCGGGACTATTCGAAAGAGATACCGTGGCCCCGGAACACAAAGGGCGATGAAGGAACATGGATGGGTTTTAGTCAGTAAAAGTCTGACACTCCCTCCTGCTCCGCCCAGAGCGGGAGGGGTTATTTGATGATTTCCCATCTGAAAAAAAAAAAAAAAAAAAAAAAGGTTTGCTAATACTATTTTTCAATTTAATGCATTTACGAAAATATTAAACTTTAAAGTGGACATTTTTGTTCCAGTAGGGCGTCCCCCCCTCTAAAAGCTAAACTGCAGGCTTGAAAAATCTGGAAGTAGTTGCTTACAGAATCGTTCTATATTATGATAACGGGCTACTACGGAACCCTATACTGCGCGTGGTCCGACACGCACTTGGCTGGTTTTTTTGACGTTAGCGGCGTTCAAATAGCTCTATCAGTATTATTTCGAGATATTGAATAAATAAAATGTAATTCTGGAAAGTAGTTCTATATTTCTAGACTAAAATAAAAAAGGTCTTCCTTAGTTTTAAAACAGAGTATGATCCCAGGGGCCGCCAGAAAAATCATTTTTTTAATATCAGTTGCATAGTTGCGTAAAAATAATAGTAAGTTTTCTAAAAGCCTGAATACATATTTTTTTTTTGTATAGAAGAGTGTTAAAAATTATTAATTACGTACAGTCAAAGGTCAAAATTCCACTTCCACCGCAATGCACATTATCGTTTGCGCTATACGGGCGGCGGCGCCTATACACACATACGCATATTTATCCGTGTGAGTGATGTTCCAACGCTAACAACCAATTTGGCCACCGTATCACTTACACAACTCATTGAAATTTGTAATAACAATCTTAAGCGGGCAACAAGTTGCTAATGTGTAAGTGTTGTCAAACGTTCTTATAGAAGAAGGTCATAAGTACCACCAATATTGATTTGCCATTGTGTTGCGAGATTGGCAGTCGACTTCTGACTGTTACTGTACACTGCCAGATGCTTCCTGCCAACGGAAATTTCTACCATTCATTTCATCTACGGACTAAAGTATCCCCCGATTTTGTTATTATTTTTTTACTTGCCTCTCACTATGGAAGCAATTTTAAAGACGTGAATACGTCAAAAAATAATCTCCTCAACGTTGCCAACCGGTATCTTGCGATGCTAGCGGCATTGCCACATTCTATTCCAATTCTTAGCCTTATCGTCATCGTCATCATAATTATCAGCCCGGAATTATCTATTGCTGGATATAGGCTCCCCTTTTTCTGCCACACGGACCACTGGCAGCCTGAACCTTGTTCCTAAAGTCAATGGGCCAATTATTTTTCATATTTAAAAAAAAATACACATCCCTTTCTTTTTAAAAACATTTAATTTTGAAAAAAATAGAGAAACAATTAATTAGAGAGACAAATAAAATCATAGAAGTGTTAATTAAACTTTTACATACAACAACAACAACAGTTCATAACGTCCACTGCTGGACTGGGAGGAATTTGCCGTAATCTCCACGCTTGGCAGGCGGATTGGAGATCGCAGTGATGAAAGACTAACAGAAAACGCTGCTGCCCATTCTCTGGTCTACGGAGGCGCAAGGTGTTCTGCCTCAGACATTAGTCGCCTTATACGACACCCGTGAGTGTAATGGGTTGGTTCTATTCTACTCTGCCGGATACCACACGGCTAAACTTTTACATAGTTGACATTATTGAATTTATGACATTTAGATAATTCAAAACGTTAAATTAGATAACATGATTAATAATAATAATAATAAATAATAAAAATTTTATTCAAAAAATGTAAGGTAAAAGTTTAAAAGTTTACAGGTTTTCTTAAATCTATGTCAAGTTCACTCATGCTTTGAGCCTGAACTAGGTAATCCTGTGTTTCAGGCGATTTGAGGTAACATTAATTTATTAAATAATCATATATCATATTAATATTATTGGTACCAATGTAAAAGGGTATATAAAATTATACTATTTTAACTTAGCTAATTTAAAACTAACAATATTATGGACTATATTTACTTTTGCACAAGTAATAACTTCTCTGTATCTTCATAGGACATAGTTTGAAGAGCTTCCTTAAGGATTTTCTTGCAGTTATTGTGATTTAAGGGGTAGAAGCTTCCTTTTTCATTCAGCCTGTTATAGAGTAGCGGTCCGAGGTACATATAAAACTTGGCTGTGAAAGCATGTTTTGTACTTTTTTGAGGGCAAACTATATCTTTCCGTCTTTTTTTAGTGAAATCAGTGCTGTATGGAAGTGCTGCGTGTTGTTTTAGTACAGTGCTCATAATAAATAACTGTCGAACTGTTAGTACTTCACAAGATTTATACAGGAGGTTAGTGGGGAAAAGGAAAGGGCGGCAAGTAGCCACCTTGAGAATAGCTCTTTGAGCTCTTTCAATGGGCAATAACAAAGTTTTACTCGCCCCACCCCATGAAGTGATGCAGTAAGTCAGAATTGACTGACATAGCGCAAAATATACTTGCCTAAGTATTTTCGGATCTGTTATAAATCGTAGTTTTTTGAATACGAATATCAGCTTACGAATTCTATTATTTAGAGCTTCCATATGTTGTTTGAATGAAAGGGTTCCGTCTATTATAATACCCAGGTATTTTATTTTGTTAGTCTTCTTAATATTGGGACACTGACACTGGCTATCTGCAGGGACTGGGCAACAATGAGCATGCAACGCTGAGGGGATATTGGATACATGCTTGCGCATCGAAAACTTAATGTAGTTTGTCTTCTCTGCATTTAGAGTTAGTGAGTTAGTTTGAAGCCATTTATTTACAATATTAAATCCGTGTTGCGCAAGCTTGTAGACTTCATTTTCTGAGTCAGCCGAAAAAAGTAAAGCAGTATCGTCAGCGTAAGTTATGATAGTACCATGCTCTAGCTTTAGATTGCAAAGGTCATTTATGTAGATCAAAAACAAGGTGGGCCCTAGAATACTTCCTTGGGGAACACCAAAAAATGTGTTTTTTTGAACAGCGCTGAGTACATCACCAATCTTTACGCACTGGGAACGATCTTCTAAATAACTTTTGAATATTTTCAATTGGGTGCCTCTTACACCCATGATCTCAAGCTTGCGCAATAGAATTGGAATGGAAACTGTGTCAAAAGCTTTGGCGAGGTCCAGGAAAATTTCTACTGTGTGGTTACCCTTGTCAAGTTCTTGCGCTAGATAGTCAGTCAGATGATGTACCGCATCGGCAGTTGAAACTTTAGGTCTAAATCCAAACTGCCTTTTAGACAGAATAGATTTATCTTCCAAATATTTCAACAACCTTTTGTTTATTATTTTCTCCAATATTTTTGACATAGAAGGTAGTAAAGAAATAGGTCTATAATTTGTCACTTGCTCTTTGCTGCCTGATTTATATACAGGGATAATTACAGCTTTTTTGAGACACTCTGGGAAATGCCCTGAAGATAAACAAATGCGGAAAATATAGGTCAGTGGTGGTACCAAAATGTCCTTGAATCTTTTAAGAATTTTATTCGAAATGTTGTCCCAGCCAACTGCACAGTCTTCTTTCAAGGTCATGATCATACTATCTACCTCAGTCTCGTCAGTATCTAGCAGCGCAAAGGAAGTTAAAGCAGTGTTAGAAGTTAAAGGAATGTTCGTCAGGTTTTGGGATTGACCCACATTTTTTTCTGCTAGAGACTTACCCACATTAATAAAGAAATTATTTGCTATGTTAGCGGATTCCACTGGTGACGAGTGTGCTTGTAATAAACTTGAAGATGACTCACATTGTTTTGTAGTATACGTTGCGTCTTTAATATATTTCCAGATCTTTTTACTATTTGTTCCAGCCTTTTCCAATGCCACTTTGTCGTAGTTGCTTTTAATTTTCCTAAGAAGATCATTACAGAAATTTCGATATCTTTTGTACGAAAGTTGCAATACAACATTTTCTGGATTAGATTTAGCTTTCATATGCAGTTTATCCCTATGTTTCATACAGCGAATAAGACCTGATGTGATCCATGGTTTTATGTTGTGATTTTTGTTGGTCAACTGCGATATGACTGTGTTTTTCTGAATTGCATTTCGTAAGTTTTCAATTACAAACAACATGCAAAACTGCGGGTCAGCGGAATTATAGACTGGAGCAAAATCGATGACGCGTAAATCTTCTTCAAGTCTATTTATATTCAGTTTAGAAATTTTGCGAGTGCCTTGTTTAGGTAATTTGCAATTTAGGGTTAGTAGGGCAGCATTGTGATCGGTTATCGTTGAGTTAACAACAAGTGCAAGTGAAGGGAAATTCGATTTAAGCATAATATGATCCAAACAGGAGCCACTGTGATGTGTAGGAAAGCTGTGTGCTGGGAGCAGGCCATGAAAGGCGCATAGGTTGAGGTAGTCCTGAGCAGAAGCATCAGCACTTCCTGGAAGAATATTGATATTAATATCTCCAATTACAATCGTGTTTTTGATGGATGACAGGTTCTGCAAGGTCTCATTCAGAGAGTCAGTAAAATTGCTAGTATTTTTAAAAGACGGAGGTCGATATAATGCTAATATCGCAAAATCTGATCCAATTTTAACTAACAATCTGTTACAGTCGTGCATATCAGGTTCCTCAACAGAAACATTCAGATGATTTCTTGCATAAACTATCACACCATCATTTTGGTTGTAATTTAGGGTACTTCTGTACATATTATATCCCGGGATTAGTGGAATGTTATATTGTTTGGCAAGCCAGCATTCGGTTAAAACAATAACGTCACAATTTATGTTTAGCCGTTGCTGAAATGTACTAAAGCTATCAAAATTCTTAAAAACACTGCGAATATTTTGTGTTAATATGGTTATTGGAGATTTGTAGCCGGATAGATATTGTTTGCAGTTTTCAGCTTCACAGACTTTGGACTCGGATACAGAGAAATTATCTAAATCATTAATTAAACTATTTATCATAATGGTAGTCTTAATAAGAATATAAAATAAAAAACGTCAGAAAAATACCTAATTAACGGCGCTCTTAGGCGCCTCCATAATCTACAGAATTGATGTAAGTACCTTTTTTCAGCCATTATTTTCGCCGGGCAGTCAGCAGCACCTGTGTTATGCTTGTCTGGCTTTTTGAAATGCAAGCAAGTAGCGCATTTTGGTTCGTCAGCCTTTTTTGGACATTCTTTTACTGAGTGACCTTGATCACCACAGTGACCGCAGGTATACGATGTCTGTCGACATGACTTGGCCGCATGTCCATACTGCTGACACTTGTAGCATCTTGTGACCAAAGTGAAGTCTCTCACAGGGCATGATGACCAATTTACAAAAACTCGGTCTTGTGATATCAGGGCTTTGCGTATGACTGCAGATACCTCAACAATGTAATTACATGTGTCCGAATCTTTCTTACCTGACTTATGACTTAATTTAATAAGGCTCAAAAACGTCTCAAGGCTGCAATCCTGAAGTTTTTCGGCTAGGTTCTGGTTGTACACACAGGTAAAAACCTCATTTTCTTGCATAGACGTCGGCACTCCTATAATTACAACCCTAGGCTTTCTTTTATGGGGCTCGTCGACTGTTAGGCCTGATTTGGTAAGCTGCGCCGATTGTCTCAACTTCTCAATGTCATCCTTCGTCTCGGTGCTGATGATGACACCGCCGTTCTTCGTCTTGCGCAGGCCTCTCACGTGGAGCTTCATTTGTTCAGGGCTGATAATTTTCTGGACAAGAGTTTTCGTCTCATCGCTGGTCTTCAATTTGTCACTCGGATAGATGGCCACAGAACTTACGTGACTTGGCTGGATAAAATTGTTGGCACCTTTCTTTACCATGTCAGCAAAGGAAGATCCCTGGGCAGGTTTCGTCGACTCTTCTATACTCAGCTTAAGGTTCTGTAGCTGCTGCGAAAGATCGAGTTGATTTTCCAGAGTTCTGACGGCATATTGCGATTGGAGGGCCTTAGTTTTGACGGACTGGTACATGACGGCCATCTGCGAGGTCCCGTAACTAACCTTCCGGGTTAGATTAATGATGCGCGTTTTCTGCTCCACATTCAGCTTTCCCTCATTTGCAATAGCGCACACCTCCTTTAAGTTCTGTTCGATAATCGCCATCCAGTTCTGAAGTTCTGCCGTCGAGACAACTGCAGGGGCATCGTTCCTTTGGATAGGCGCTTGAGGAGTAGAGGCGGGTACGGCAACGGGCACAGGTGTACAAGTGGGTACGGCAACAGGCACAGGGGAAGAGGTGGGTACGGCCACGGGCAGAGGTGCACAGGTGCCAGGCACAGGTGTAGAAGGCGGGGAGCGAACGCATTTACTACTCCGGTTGAATGGACTGTCCTCCATCATGAACCAGGATAATATATTGTTCCTGTTAAACACCGGTCATTTCTACTAATAATACACCTTACACAAATGTACTATACAAGTATGCGTTACTACTGGCTATTTGTAACTAGGTCACAATTTCGCAAGTGATTATTTGTTTATTGCAATAATTGTTCGATACGTCTGTTCACTACGACCGGCAAATATGCAATCCCATTATCCATATCCGATTAAACTGTAAGATAACAATAAGATTGCTGACAGCTAATGTTAGCAAAACGGGCAGCATGTACAGTCAAAGGTCAAAATTCCACTTCCACCGCAATGCACATTATCGTTTGCGCTATACGGGCGGCGGCGCCTATACACACATACGCATATTTAAGAAGAAGGTCATAAGTACCACCAATATTGCTTTGCCATTGTGTTGCGAGATTGGCAGTCGACTTCTGACTGTTACTGTACATCCCCGCGGTAACGTTGGACAGTATCTTGATCTCTATAGGATTCTTTTTTATGAGACGTATAAAATCTTTAATAGATTTCGCTTCACATGCACCTGTGTCTGTAACAAAATGTGTAAGGTTTAACCAAAGATTTTCATGTGAAGAACATAACTAGAAATTAAATGAATTGATATTTATTTTTGTAAGTAAATGATAAATGAAAAATGATGTTTATTTTGCAAGTTGGTTTTTACAAACACTTTTACACGTCATTTTTTAAAACTAGATGGGGCCGTTTCGTACCTGACTACTCTGAGAAGAAACAGCCGGAACAAACTCAGAGGTCGTAGTCTCTTTTAAAGTCCAGACATAATCTTGCTCAATTCACATGAGGACTAAGCAGATTAGTGCCTTTCTTTTTTTTTTTTTTTTTTTCGGATGGGAAATCATCAAATAACCCCTCCTGCTCTGGGCGGAGCAGGAGGGAGTGTCAGACTTTTACTGACTAAAACCCATCCATGTTCCTTCATCGCCCTTTGTGTTCCGGGGCCACGGTATCTCTTTCGAACAGTCCCGCAACCCCGGCAGGCATCGGTCCCTACGGACCCCTTCCCTTTTGCTGACTCTCTTTGAGGCGCGCGTGGAACACGAACGCGCCGTCGACACGGCCTGTCGTCATGAGACGGACGGACGGCGAGCTAGCCCATAGCCCACCGTCCACAGGCCTGCGCCTACGGTGGCCGGGAGCCACGTGGTGGTGGCCCCCGACGCCCGGGGCGTCTCCCGCGGCGGCCGGGACGTTGAGAGGTGCGCTCCCTCTCACGTTCCGCCACCTCCTTCTCTAGCATTACTGCTTCGCAGAAGGAGGTGACGGCGTCCCATTCCGTCTCGCTCCGGACCATGGCTTGCACCAGGGCCGGACGCGAGAGGTCGCCGCTGCCGATCGCCGCTTCGAGGACACGGCGGTGCTCCGCCCACGCGGGGCACACCTCCACCGTGTGCTGCACCGTGTCCTCCGGTCGAGCAGATTAGTGCCTGAGATGGTCTTTTGAAGAAAGAACCATACAGATTTGAGTGGACCTGTCCAGTCAGTGCAAGCATTTGTCAGTTAACGTGTAGCTCGACTTATAACTTAAGGAGCTCAACGAAACTACGAACAATACCAAAGAAAGGACATTTGGGTAGGTCGCCTAGAGTACTCAAACTGCCAGACAGTTGTGGGAAAAAAAACAAACAAAAAATAAAAACCAGCCAAGTGCGGGTCGGACTTGCGCACGAAGGGTTCCGTACCATTATCTATACATTACACAAAACGGCAAAAAAATCACGTTTGTTGTATGGGAGCCCCCATTAAATATAAATTTTATTCTGTTTTTAGTATTTGTTGTTATAGCGGCAACAGAAATACATCATCTGTGAAAATTTTGGCTAGAAACATGTTTCTTTAATTTACTTTTAAATATGTTAATATTATTGCATTTCTTTATGTCTATAAGCCGTGTGGTATCCGGCAGAGTAGATAGAACCAACCCATTACACTCACGGGTGTCGTATAAGGCGACTAATGTCTGAGGCAGAACACCTTACGCCTCCGTAGACCAGAGAATGGGCAGCAGCGTTTTCTGTTAGTCTTTCATCACTGCGATCTCCAATCCGCCTGCCAAGCGTGGAGATTACGGCAAATTCCTCCCATCATGGGTGAGGCTTATGTCCAGCAGTGAACGTTATGGGCTGTTGTTGTTGTTGTTGTTGTCTTTATGTCTTCCGGTAAATCATTGAACAGCTGTCCTCCCTCCACTAATACTGTTTTTTGCCGTAATTAGTTCGTGAACGTGCAGTCATTAGTTGGAATTTGTTATTACTTCTTGTGTTGTATTTTCTAACTTTTTCATGTATTTGTATGTTTGATTGTACGGAGTTCGTAGTGATTTTTTTTATGAGAATGCAGGTTGCGTGAGATTCAGTATGTAGTTTAGTTTTATCGTATAATTTTTTAGTTGGATATAGATAGTGGTAGTGAAATAATACTTTAATAATATTATTTTGTATTCTTTGCAGTGGATTTAGATTATACTTAGCGGCTGATCCCCACACTTTGATTAGGTATTCAAGGTTTGATTTTACCAGAGAGTTATATATAATTAGACGTACTTTTTTCGGGATACATTTTGTAATTTTTCGTAACGCTCCTAATATTGATATTAATTTTGTTTTGACATGATCGATGTGCAGTTTCCAAGTAAGTTTGTCATCTACCCACAGTCCGAGATATTTTTCATGACTAGATCTTTTGATTGTTTCTCCGTTAATCGTAAGAGGTGGGAACTCCGGTAATGAAAATAAAAAAAACTTATTTTTCGCGGCGAAGATGAATGATGAATGATGAATGATGTTTTTGAGGTATTAAAAGTCAGTAAGTTATATTTTAACCATTCACTGAGCAGGTCAAGCTCCTTTTGTGCATCGGTTATAATGTTCTGTAAGGATTTATCGAAGTAAAAAAGGCAGGTGTCATGCGCGTATAACGTTAGGTTAGGTTAGGTTAGGTCAGGCCTATTTTATCAATGTTATTAATGTATGTATATTAGAAATAGAAATGAGCTAATAATTGAGCCTTGCGGACAGCCGTATGTTATGTTTTGTATCGAGCTGGTGCAATTATCTATCTTAACGACTTGTTGTCTATTCTGCAAATATGAAGTAAACATACTGAGGGCACTGCCTGATATGCCTATGTTGTTTAATTTCTGTAGTAGCTTTGGATGGCTTACCGTATCGTACGCTTTTTTAAGTCAATGAAAATACCTACAACAACGTTTTTTTGATCAATATGAGTTTTTATTTTTGTTACTAAATCTACTGAGGCGGTGAGACTACTTGATTTAAGGCGGAAGCCTTATTGTTGATCAATTAGGTATTTTTTCTTAGTTAAGTACTCATTTAAACGGTTGTATAACACACGTTCGAATATTTTCGAAATAACGGTTAAGACCGATACCGGTCGATAATTGCCGGGGTCAGTTCTACTTCCAGATTTGTAAATAGGACTGACACTTGCAACTTTAAGCGAGTCGGGGAAAATGCCGCGCGTTATTCAAACAATATTATGTAGTAGGTACATATTATGTACTGTAATGGGACACTGTGTCTAAACTACTTTTGAAGGACGTTATGTAGTACCTACGTACAGTGTCGACCAAAAGTCCAGTGGCAATCTCACAAAGCAATAGCTTGACGTTACGTTTGACTTACGACCTTCTACTTTCAAGAAAATAGACATTGTCGTCTACAAGTAATTGTAGTTCAAAATTTCAACATGCAAACATAAGTCAAGATAGCCTAGCGGTTAGGCGCGTGCAGATCTATGAACGAATCAATAAGCCGTGTGTTCAAATCTCACATTGTTACTTTTAGACTTTTTGTAAGTTTTTACCAGTTTTTATACTCAATTGGAAGTAATGGAACAGAAATATTATATTCATCTATCTTGTTCGCTTTGTTCACACATTCCGTGAAGTTGAAAGGTAGATCATAGAAAAATAAGTAAGGAGTTTAGATTTATGTGAGGTAGACATGAGATTTATGAATATTTAACTTGACCGGAATGAATGTTTTCGTTTGGTTGAAGTTGTTGGTTAGTGACGTGTGGTTTAATAGATAGCGGTATTGTTGTTGCAAAATGCAGGCAAATATTAATATTGAGGCGAGGGCGACTATTTATCGCGCTGCTTATGTGGTCTTAATAGAACACAAATATCTGAAGAAACCGGACTTTGTGAGTACTTTATTTATCAATAATTGTAACTTAAACTTTTATTAGAAATTAAAATCTAATATTATTGTTAATTTATTTAGTGACAGGACTAATTAATTGTTTTTTATTGTAACTTAAACTTTTATTAGAAATTCAAACCTAATGTTATTGTTAATTTCTTTGGTGACCTAAGGATTAATGAATTGTTTTTTAAATCCATCATGAGGCCTAAAAGATAATTAATTAGTGTTTATTTATAAATGCAGAGTGAATGATCACTTTAGTATTTTGTTCTACAGGTGCCTAACAATACTTTTTTTTTGTTCTAGAGGAATATTGTAAGTCGTTGGATAAAAAAGTATGAGGAAGAAGGGAGCCTTGCTAGTCGACAGCGAAGTGGAAGGCCGTCGCTTGTTAGCGAAGCGCAGCGACGCCATAATAATATGGTAGGCCAGTATGAAACAAATGGTTTCACGCTTACGAGACACTTTGCGGAATTATTTGAATTGTTAACAACACATTGCATGGCGGTGTGGGAAAATTTAAGAGGAAGGAACCAGAATATATCAAAATATTGTGGGGTCCAGGCGCAAACGTCTACTTGACTGCATCGAAAATAATGGGAGTTATACAAAATTTCAATCCTAGTGTTTTAATTTGAATAAGACGTGTAACAAAATATTATTTAGTTGTTAATGTTGAGTTGTTTACTTATCCGTAGTAATGATCTTAAATTGAGGTTTAGTTTCAATCTTCTTTTCTTCAAAAAAATGAACACTTAAACTATAACCTCAATGCGAGTTACATTTATTGTGACGTCACATAAAAAAAATTTGTTCATAAAGTCTAAATCATACTTATATTAGTTTTCAATAAACTCTGCTAAATACCGATACCTATTAATAAATGGGTATCAACAATTTTATTTATGAAATTAGAACATCCTTTCCTTGTTATGTTTTTGTGAATTGACTTAGAGTAAGTGGGTAAGACAATAAAAAATCGAACGATTACAAGAGAACTTCTTGTAACTAGGTAGGAATGTGAGATTTAAATTTTCATTAAAGTTTTTTTTTATAATTTTATAAATAAATAAAACGAATAAACATTTTTGTTATCATTTAACACGACTTTTTTGTTTGCACTTTCCAACACCGAAAAGATAATAAACAATCACTTAAATGGTTAAATAATAAAACGATGGGTTTTTAATTAATATTTAACTTCTTAAAAAAAAAAAAACAAAACACCTAACAAATTTCTGCATAAAAATACAAATATAAATATGGTTACAAAGAAACAAAAGACCCACACATTGGTAACGGGATTCGAACTCGGACCTCGTTAATCGTGAAGCCACTGCTTTACCCAAACAGTTATCAACACTTATTAATTATGTGTGAATTTTAGCTATTCTATGGTAAGAACAGGTCGCCACACAAATAAGAGTGTTTGCTGCGTGTATAACCAAAAGAGATATAAATATTTTTTTTTGTTATGTGGAGTGCGACGTGACGACCTGCGACAGTGGGCGAATTCTGGTGTGCGTACTGTATTGAGACCACTTACACGTACAGACGCACGGTCGCTCGACCGTGCGTTCACAGCAATACAATCCTTAGCGTGCCTCTGCACTTATCAACGCTTACTGTACCTACTATGATTATAAATCATTTAGCTTTGAAATTTTGCCGGTATTATAATTTTAACCCGGCGGGAGTGTGGTGGGGTGTGACATACCCCAGTGTTCGTTTGTATCGATGTATCATTTTATTCTTTTATGCGACGTTTACACGGCTTCGTGTAGCTGGAGGTAAGACAGTGCGGGAGGGAATAGTGACGTAATGTCAGTGTTGCGTTGGCCAGCGTTTGGAGATGCACGTGCGCAAACGTAATTGCGGTAAGTGACACCCCGCCACATGTGTGCGTATGTGCATGTGCACAGTTCGTGTGTGCGTTTCATGACAAAGGTATTCACTGTTTATGTTATTTTATTTTATTCTTTTTTAGTTTTTCGTCAAATATTGGTGAGGACAGTGGTGAAAGAAGACTTAGGTCTTTGTTACGCGAAGTGTTAGAGAATTCTGAGGAGCTGCGGAGTAGCCATTTGTCTTGAACACGCAAGTTTATCCTGCAAAATTGTGCTAATTTAGAATAATTATACCTCTACAAAATCACAGCTTTCCTGTACGTTAGGACTCTTAGCAAACCCTCAGACAGACAGACATACGGATAAGACGAAACTATAAGGGTTCCTTGTCAGGACTACGGAACCCTAAAAAATTACGAACTAAAAACAAGCACATTTTGAAGCAGGCCGGATTCATTCTATGTTTTAATAATTTTATATTCCAATGAGTCCCGCCTGATTCCAAATGTCAGTTGTCAGTATTTTCAGTCGGGTTTTTTAGTATTTATAATTGAGTCCAATAGCGTTAAGACCCAGTCTTAACGCATAATAATACATGTTTTACTTAGAGAGGTCCATCTCTAAGGAAAACATGTATTATTATGGCGACTTCTCTCAATTCAGAGTCAGAGAGGAGCTACAAAGCTCTAAATATGAGAAATTAATTCAAATTAAATACTGTTATTTCTTTAATATATTAACTTTCATTTATACTGTACGTTTCAAAGGTCATAAACATAAGCCGATAATCATCCGTATCAAAACATTGTCATATTAAATAATAATAATAATATAATATAGCAGTCCCTAACACACATAACTTGCAAAAAACAATAGGTGAGAAAATTAGTAAATATGCAGAATTAAAAGAAGAGGTGACCAGAATAATTATGGAGACAGGAAAAAGTTTACGTAGTACCGATAGTAGTCTCCACTACGGGTGTTATACCCAATCACCTGCACCATAGCCTCAAATTAATAGACCTCAAGGACGCAATCTACTTAGCACTCCAAAAAGCCGCAATTTTAAACACCTGCAGAATAGTAAGGAAGTTCATGCAAATCGAGGAAAATGAAATTTCTCCCCACGACTCACACACACACACACACGCTACGTTGACTTGGTATAGGCCCGTTAACGTAGTTAACACTAGCTAAAAAGCTAAGAAACTGTATATGTTTTCCCAAAATAATAATATTTTATTATATTTTTGGATGTATTTTTTTAATGTTTATTATTTTTAAGGTACATTTAAAAATATGTAAAATAAGGAGTTAAAATGAATAAAGGAAATAATAATAATAATTCATTTATTTTCTCTTATCAACATAAACAGTACAAATTCTGCCCCAGCACCCAATATTAATTAGATTTAGGTAAATAGATTGATCTGTTCAAGAAGAATATTTCTTGCTTTGACAACTTTTCTCGATTCAAAGTCAGACTGGAGCTACTGTTCAAAGCCCAATCAACTACCTAGGTAGATCAGTGCCAACAAACTGTCTACAGTTAAATTGGTAGCAAATGTCTTCATTAAAAAGCTCTTTCGATTGGTGTAGGTACATCTTATTGCTATTAATTAGCCAGAAAATCGTAACTTTGATGACTAGTCACCTATTTAGGCAATTAACTCAAAACGGGCTGCGAATTGCCAAAAATCGTAATAGTGGCAAAGGTTTTCCTTGAAAATTTATTTTTAATTATGTATATTGTATAGCTATAGGGCCTTGAGGCAGATGCCTATACTTCAGCTCCCATTCTCCTTTAAATTAGAATACTTAAAACTTTTATTTTATTTATTTATTTTATTCAACTTACAACTATCATTACAGGTAATCTTAAACCAAATTCGATAGTGTGGCTATATCTTTAGAAAATAAGAATAATTTAACAACTAGAAAAACGAAATTTAAAGTCATACATATAATAAGAAACTAAGTTTAACAAAACTTTTGCGAATTCACTCAAAGTGCACGAAAAAATATCGATTCGCTCGTGAAGCTCGTTTACGACGCGGATCGTTCGGGTGAGAGGGGTCTTAGCCAAGAGATTGGTTCTGGCTACCAGCACGGCTAGTAGTGGTGGGCGCCGCCGCCTCCACACGTATTGATCCGGCACGCACAGTTTCAGGTGCCGCAGCATTCCCGGGTTATGAGCTGCACCACGTAACAGTTTAACTACATACGCAGCGAGACTAAATTCCCGGCGTACCCTGAGCTCATTATACCCCACCATACCCAGTACAAATAGTGTAGGGTACATTAATGGGTAGAATGGATATACCCCATATAGTTTAAAATACAAATATCTTGTGTATTTATTTTGGACTCTCTCCAACATAACTCTATATTTTGTTTCATGGGGAGCCCAAATGACTGCACTGTGTTCAAGATGACTCCTGACTAGAGCGTCATATAACACCCTGAGTGTGGTAGTATTCGTGAACCCCTGCGATTGCCTCAGTACAAAACCAAGGTTTCTGTACGCCTTCTTGCATATCTTTATTATATGTTCCCGAAAAGTGAGGTCTGGTGTGAGAATAACTCCTAGATCTCGTACCTGTGAAACTCGCTCCATCGGTGCTGCTTCCACTTTGTACTCGTAGCATAGTGGGGTCCGCGCCCGAGTGAACGTTATTACCGAGCATTTGTCCACATTGAAGTAGAGTTTATTCCTCTGGCTCCACTCTACCACTCTGTTTATGTCCTCCTGCAAACGTTCACAATCAGACTTATCCCTCACCTCAAGCAGCAATTTAAAGTCATCAGCAAATAATAAACACAGACCATGTTTGACGACCTCCGGTAAGTCATTTATCATTATTATGAACTCAAGTGGTCCCAAATTGCTGCCCTGACTTCCGCCGGACCCGGTGTAGTACGGCTTGGACTCGCACCCTCTGTAGTCAACATACTGCTGTCTGTTTCCCATATAGCTGACGAAGAACTGTAACAAGTGTGGTGAAAAGCCAATGTCTGCTAACTTTCGTAATAACACGTCATTGTCGACGGTGTCAAATGCCTTTCTAAAATCAAAGTACACCGCGTCCACCTGCACACCAGAGTCGACTGCCGGCACTACCAGCGCCATGAAGTTGAGTAGATTGGTAGCTGTGCTGCGCTCCGGCCGAAACCCGTGCTGCGCATCCGAAAGCCGCGCGCGCATTGTCCCTGCACGCAGCGCTGGATAGCAGATTCAAACACTTTTGCCGGAGTCGATAGCACAGCCACTGGTCTATAGCCACCGACATCTGGGCCAGACTTACCCTTCGGAACCGGAATAACTCGTGTAATTTTCCATCTAGGCGGGAACGTCGCTTGCTTTAAACAGGTGTTAAAAATATACTGCAGTGGTTCTGCTAGCACCCTGCCACAGTCTCTAAACAGAAAAGCCGGTATACCGTCAGGGCCAGATGAACGTTTTGGCTTGAGATTAGCGAGCGCGTCCTTAACATCCTGGAGACTAAGAGTCTCGGTATGCACACGCGCACTGGGCTTAGCCGCCGCCGCCGCCGCACGTGCGTCCAGTCGCGGTGGTTCCTTACTGTAGACAGATTCAAAGAAATCCGCGAATTCCCTAGCACATTCATGATCCGTGAGGTATTGTCCATTCTTTACGATACTTTGCCTACTTAGTCTACTTCGCTTAGATCCAATGTACTGCCAGAAGGATTTCGGATCTTTTGCGAACTGACTCTGAATTTTACTTTTGTGTTCTTTGAGTGCAATTTCTATTGATTTTTTTATGCGAGCTCTGTACTTTGCAAATGTGTCATAATCGCTATCGAGTTTCGTTTCTTTGAATTTTTTATGTAGTCTGGACTTCATCTGTATATCTTTGATAATATCCCTAGTGTACCATTCGGGATAAAAGTATCGCGAATTCCTGTGGTTAAACTTTTTCTGGGGTACACATCTATCCAAAATATTATTAATCTTATCATAAAAGACATTCAACACCTCCTCCAAATCATGCTTGTCATACATTGTATCCCAATCCGTGGAAGTAAGCATTGAATACAACAACTGATAATCGGCCTTATAAAAATTCCACCGCGGTCTAATACTGTGTGCGCTGCTACGGTCGTCGTCTACGGGAGGGCCAGGGGCGAGCGCGGGTGGCGCGGGGGCGAGGCGCACGCTCACCGCTAGCGGCGGGTGTTGCGCGTCGACGGGCACGAGTGGCTCGTCGGCCGCTACTACTGACAACTCTTCGCTAAAACCCGCACTCAGAACGGGTTATTGTACATTCGTCACAAAGTTAATTCGTCACATTTTTGTAAACTCCATACATTGAAAGTATATTCGTCACATGCATAAAAACTATGTGTAAATTCGTCACAAGTCTTCATAGGTACATAATTTACTGGTAGCAAACAAAGTTATTGGTTTTTTGCTCTCGTAATGAAAATGATTTCTAAAATCATTCTTTTCTCCTGCGCTCCTGCACATCACACATGCTATCACACGCTCGCTCGCTCGCTGTATCTATCTTTTTCTAGCCGTACTGCAGCAGCGGAGTACGGCGGAAAGGCAGCCACTGGCATTCTTTTCGAGGAACCTCAGCCCTTCGCAGAGGAAGTACAGCCCGTACGATCGAGAGCTGTTGGCAATATACGAGGCAATCAGGTCCTTCCGTGTCATTCCGCAAAATTCGAAAAATCAGTTTTTTCGGCCATTTATCATAGATAAACGTTAGTAGTGGATTGTATTCGTTGGAAATAAAACAGAAAAAAAAGTTTTGGAGTATACTGTTTGAAAACGATTTTTATGACGTAAATACTGTTTCAAGGCCTGTACTATTACTACTAGCGATAGACTTGACTGGGGGAGGTTCGGATAGGTTAGTAGTGGAAGATTTTTTTATAGTATTTAAAAGAAAATATTCGAAGCTTTTTAGTTGAGTCAAACTTATTTCGGAGCTATATTTACTGGATAAAGTCTGTTTGAAGATGGATACGATTACTACAAACGTTAGAATATTGACTGAGGCGGGTTCGTAGAGGTTAGTAGTGGAAAAAATTTCGATAGTTAAGTAGTAAAGATACAAGTCGATTAGAAGCTGAAGGCAAATCAACATATTGCAATAAATATATACTTATTTAATTGTAAGTAAAACTGTGTTTTTTTTTGTAGACGTAAATTAACATTCATAAAAACGTGATTATTACTGTGATTTAATTATCTCTCTATTATTTATTCTTTTTTTTACAAGCAGTTTATTTTTTTATTTTACAAATTACTTAAACATTTATTTGAATTCAGCCGCCAGTCTCTTGGGGACATTACCAGTTGACAGTGTTGAGGAGTTTTTTGACGCCATTTTTTAAGTTTTTAGTTAGTTAATTTAGTTTATTTTATTAGATTTGTAAATTGTAAATAATGTACATACTTACTGAATACAAATAAATGTTTAAGTAATTTGTAATTTTTTTTTCTTGTTATTGTAATATTGTAAGCAAATCAGCCACTTGCAATAAATGTTTATTTAGGATTAGGCGTATCACGCAGGTCACACTGTCCTTGACAACGCGGCCTTAAAATAGAACAAAACCTGACAATATTAGCGTATATTTTAGCTGTAAGTAGAACTGTGATTTACGTATATATGTGAATTTCTGTGATTCATCATCATCTGCCTAGCCTTTTCCCAACTATGTTGGGGTCGGCTTCCAGCTTTACCGGATGCAGCTGAATACTAGCATTTTACATGGAGCGACTGCCTATCTGACCTCCACAACCCAGTTAGTACCGGGTAATACGATACCTCTTGGTAAGACTGGTTGTCAGACTTTTTGGGCCTCTGACTACCTAACGACTGTCAAAGATCTACAAATGACAGCCGGGAACAACGGCTTAACGTGCTTTCCGAGGCACGGAGGAAACTCGGTATGTAATGGGTGGTCACCCATCCACAGACCAACCTAGGCAAGCACGGCTTAACCTAACGATCGACCCGAGCGGCTGTTATTATTTAGCCACGATTTCCTCCTCGAATCGCTCTCTCGAATTTCTGTGATTATTAAAAATAAATAAATAACGTTATAATCTACTTATTGTTTGATTTTTCTGCTATCTGTACGGAAATAAACAATATGGAGGATTTTCCTTCATGAAAATAGAGTTGTGGCGAGTTTACACATACTTTTTTTCGTGGCGAATTAACTTTGTGACGAATGTACAATAACCCCTCAGAACCAAATCCAGCTGACGACCTAAACAATTGGAGACGGTGTTACTTTGAGTGAACTCGCAATAAGACACAAAACATTCATAATAATTACTAATATTAACAGGACACGAATATAAATTAAAATCTCCAATCACAATTACTTCTCTATACCTATCACATAGTTTTTCTATTAATCTAAATAAAATCATATAATCATTCTCTAAACTACCTGGAGGGATATATATCACAGAACACAAAAACAAAAACCGGTTATTTAAGTGAACCGTTGCACAAACCATTTTGAAAATGCAGGTGTCTATCGTTACGTCCGTCATATGTACTTGCCGTAGCTCGTACCGGTGTGTGGCCACTAGAAACGCGCCGCCTTGTTTCCGTCCATCCGTTCGATCGCAGCGAAGTATTTGAAATCCCTGAGGAATAATTTCGGAATCCTCTATAGAAGAATTGCACCCAGATTCAGTAATTGCATATAAGTCTGAATGCAATGATTCTATACCATTTCGGAACTCGTCCAATTTAGTTCGAAGACCCCTTACGTTTTGATAGAATATGTCTATATTATTTACTTGATGCATTTTTGGTTGAGTTCCGAAACCAAATCCACTCATTAAATTCAGCGTTCATAGGCCAGCATTCTGCTTGGTTTAATTTCTCGAAACAGTTTTCAGGCACTCCAACAATAAACGATGCGTAATTTCCCTCCGTTTTATGTTTAATTTTATTTATTTTAATTTGTACCTCTGAGCCACAAATGTTTTTCACGTGGTCGGTTATGGCTTCCACAATTGTTTCTGAATGTGATCGCCAAACATGCAAGTGTTTTTTTCGTTCAGTCGCTTGAATTGCCCTCAACTCCGTATTTGTGCCTACTCTCACCTCTTTATGTTGCCGGTTATGTTTTTTGTTTCGAACTGTAGTCCAGCCTGATTCCTTATCATTTTCTAATTCTTGATTTGCTGATTCCTCGGCCTCTAGTGAGCTAGTGATATACTTAGTCTGTACCGGCACAAAAGCCGACTTCGTGGCCCCACCTCTGTTTACCTTTTTTGTGTTTTGCGATTTGATGTCGGTATGAGATGCTTTATGAAGTTCTTTGTTCTGTTGACTCATAATATCTGCAAAAGTAGATGTAGAAGGAGGATTGTCACGTATCTCAGTTATTATGTCTCCAGTTTGCCTATCCTGAGTTATCTTGGCATCAATTTTTTCTTCAAGCACCCTCATTATCCCAATTACGTTGTCCAACTCGGTTTTCGTTTGGGAAAATTGATTTAATAAGAGTGTTATCGTGTTCGCCTGGCTGTCCATGCGAGCTGTCATGTCTGATCTAAATTCTCTCAATTCCTCAAGCAGTACAGAATCAGAGTCCCCAATCAGCATGGCGTGGCTTTGCGACTGTTTAAAGTTGGAGCGAGTAACATTGGTATCCTTTGTTGGTGATAACAAACAAGGCGAACTTGATCATATTTATTAAATTCCAGATACAAGTACCTGTCGTCCAAAGCAAAGAGATACTTTTTCACAGCAGTTTGCTAAATCCCGGAACAGGTCAACCCATTCATGAATCCGCTCCCTTGTGATGTCACAACTCCTTGCCCTCTTCTAAGTTGCTGATACCAACGAACTCAAAGATTTTAACAATAGTACCACCAACATAATAACAGCAAACAGTATTTGGTACTGTAATACCATGTGAATTCTTGAAATTATTTGTGATACCAAAATGGTTGACAAAAATAACGGATGTGTATGAAAAAAATTTATCGGAACCTCCACAGATTTGAATATTACAAAAACGATATCATTTAAAATTAAAATAATTCTGAATCAATAATTTTTTTTTAAAGATTTAATAAATTTCATGTCGTCGTTAAAACTTTCAGAGACGTGACTGATGCTCCTTTATTATGATATGAAGTCGCGGCTATAATAGATGCCGGTCACGACGGATGACACAGAGTTTACACAAGTAAAGGTATAGAAACCAACATACATATAATTAATGTAATCATATTTATCTCCTCTTATCAACGCTTTCATTTCACCAGTGTCGTAACTGAAATGCAATATCATTTGGGAGAACGTTTGGGAGATAATAAAACGTTTCATATTTTTTGTCTGCTCACAATAATTTCTGTATATTGTTAAAAAGTTTTCTATAAACAGTAAATTGTTCAACAACTTTATTGGAGACATTTTGGTTTATGTCATATGTAGGTACACCTTCTACAAGAACTCAGAGTAAGAAGTATAACTCTTCATATTTTAAATAATATACTAGAAAAGAGTTGAAGAGTTGATAAAGTGATTGTGTGTCAGTCAAGTGTGATTTATGATTGAGGTTGCTACGCGTGTTAGTAAAATTAATATTAGTTACCTGCACTCAGTCACAAATTAGCCACTACGCTACAGTTATTTTTCCATAACGTTGATTAATAATAATATAACATCACGCTTGCAATCTCTGAAGAGTTAGGCAGAGGTGTATCTAATAGTACACCCACATTTCGCCAGTTATATTTAAGTCCCACGTAATAGGGGTGAGCCTATAGCCATTAACGTTGGTTAGAGTCGTAATAATACTATGTGTGCGACCTGAATTAGGCATCAGTTCAATGATGCGTATCTGTCACGTGCCTTATTCAGGTCGATTCGATTAATTGTTTTTTGGTCATATTAAACAAGTGAATTTTTCAAGTGGGCGTGGATGGCTAAATCTGAGCCTAAGAATTGCGAAAAATACTCAAAGGAGTCCTGAGCCCGTCTTGGCCCGTTCTTCTCCTTACAACCAACCATGGTTTCGAATCAGTGGCTCAACTCACATAAAGTACATAAGTGCCTGTAATGAGGATGAGGTTGGCACAAGAGCGTGGAGCTTGGAACAAACAAAGAGAGGCCTATAGGCCTGAATATACCCAGCAGTGGTTAAAGTCGGGCTGTGGATGATGATGATGATGATGCCTGTAAATGGTTTATTAGAAAAAAACGTTTGAAATTTGAGTCAAGCATTGTGTGATTTCAACTACCTATCCACCATCTCATCATTATCCATTCAGCTCTTGGGTGTGGCATCATACACGCCCATTAACTCGGCCCCTGGGAGAGTAGAGTCATCTTCTCTATTTTTCACTTGGGTAATTCCTTTCTGGCGCGTCCATGTCGCGGGGGTGGGCATCTTACATTTCAGTAGGCCGGAGTGTGTAGATGGCGAAGTTCAGCAGCGACCCAGTCCTGCGGGGTATAACGCAGAACCCATGCCCAGGGTTACGGGTGAAGACCTTAACGGTGGGAAGAGCGGAGACAACAGCTGTCAGTACGGTCCAATCAGCAGAGAAGGCGAGTCACAGGGGCGTAGTACCTGGATCCTGGTGGAAGGCAGTGGTAGCTACCAGTACTGTGGTGAAGCGCAAGAACAATATGTTCTGAATCGGTTCACTAACAGATTTCTACAGACAGTGAGTCTGTAGTACCGCGATGTAGAAAGCAACGGGATACTACTACATTATCTTTCCCACGAGAGTTGAACGACGAAAATGCAAGACAATAGAAACGTACGTTTGACTGACGATCCGCGTAGCAACCGGCGCTTTGAGTTTTCCGGGACTCAGAGTGTGAAATTGGCTACCGGCCGAGGGAGTGTAGGCAACCAGGCATCCCTCGGAAAGCATGCGACTGGAAGAGAACAATTCCAATTACGCAAGAACACCCGCATAGGCACATGGAATGTACGAGGAATCCTGGATGAGGGTAAATTACACATCCTGGATCAAGAGCTCGAACGATGTGGCTCCATCATTACCGGATTAAGCGAGACTCATTGGAAGAGTAGTGGTCACCGAGACTTAGATAAGCATACGATCTATTATTCAGGAGACAATTCCAGTAGCTACGCTGGAGTGGCCATTACCATTCCCAAACTGTGGACTAAGGCGGTCTTGGGTTATAACCCTGTCAGCAACAGAATCATTACAATGAAACTCGGTGCATCTCCCACCCCGCTGAACATTATACAGGTCTATGCACCCACCAGCGCGGCGAAAGATGAGGACGTAGAAAGCTTTTACAATGACTTAGAATCTTCAATCGCAACAATACCAAATAGAGAATTGCTTATCATACTTGGCGATTTTAACGCAAAAGTGGGTGACACACAGATGGACGTGGGACTGCGGAGCATTGTAGGCAAATATGGTCTTGGCCAAAGAAATATTCGGGGAGAGATTAATACAATTCGCAGCTGATAACAATTTCGCCATAACGAATATAATGTTCCAGCAACACCACAGACGACTGTACACCTGGACGTCTCCTGATGGGAAGCACCGGAACCAAATTGACTATATACTTATAAGATCTAGATGGCGAAGTTCAATTATAAACGCACACACACTGCCCGGAGCTGACTGTCAATCGGATCATCAACTTCTTGTATGCAACCTGAAACTTATTCTACGTAACGCCATTCCTCGCAAAGCTAATAACAAGCTGGAAATAGTAGATCAAACGGCTTTTAAAAACCAACTGTCGGCCGATAGTATCACATGGAAGTCATTAGCACTAAATGATGACCCCGACTCACTCTGGCAATCCGTAAAAGAGCAAATAAAAAAGACTGTACGTACGACACAGCCTACCCATATTAAAGGCAAACACCAACACTGGATGTCAGACGACACTTGGCGCCTAGTTGAATGCCGTCGTGAAATGAAGACCAAGGGAGCATCTGTCCAGGACTTGAATTCGATGAGTGCACAGATTCAATCTTCTTCTCGCAGAGACCAGAATAAAAATCTGAAAAACATCTGTCTAGAGTTGGAAAAAAATGCAGAACGCCTCGAAACTAAAGACTTATTTAAGAAGATTCGTACTATAACCCGTCAATTCAAACCCAAAACCTGGGCTATAGAGGATTCAAATGGAGCCACCGTAACAGAAATTAAGGATATTGTGGGCGTATGGAAAGAATATTGCGAGAAACTTTTCACCAATAACAGCATGACGTCATCATGTAACACTAGCACACCATCACATAATGCTGTGGAACCATCCATACTCAAAAGTGAAGTTCGTGCCGCAATTGATCACCTGAAAAGGAACAAAGCTGTAGGAGCTGATGACATCCCCATAGAAATATTCAAAGCAATGGGTGAATGCGGAGTCGATATGATGCATATTATTTGTAATCGCGTCTGGGAGTCCGGGAAATGGCCACAAGACTGGGCACACTCCGTGTTCATACCACTACATAAGAAGGGATCGACGAAGAAATGCAGCAACTATAGACTCATTGCCTTAATTTCACACGCAAGCAAAGTTCTCCTTCACATCGTCAACACCAGACTGCAAGCTTTTCTGAATCCCGAAATAGCTCCAGAGCAAGCGGGATTCGTCAAGCGACGAGGGACAAGGGAGCAGATTTTAATTCTTCGACAGATAATCGAAAAGTCTAGAGAGTTTAATATCTCACTCTATATTTGCTTTGTCGACTTTCGCAAGGCCTTCGACACCGTTCAATGGGATAAATTGTGGGACGTACTCATACAAATGGGAGTACCTAACCATCTAGTCGGTATCATACGCCGACTTTATGAGGACGGAACTGCGACTGTTCGGATAGACGACGTTGACTCGAAAACTTTTCAGACACATGCTGGTGTTCGACAGGGATGCATACTCTCTCCACTCCTATTCAATACGTATACGGAGTGCATTATGAGAATTGTTTTAGAGCAATGGGACAAAGGCATTTCGGTGGGAGGCCGGAAGACCTCTAACTTGAGATACGCCGATGACACTACTCTTCTCGCTCAAACAAAGGAAGATATGGAACACCTGTTGATACTGCTAGAGACAACGAGCCTCTCCTTCGGACTTGCAATCAACAGAGATAAAACCAAGATGATGATCGTGGACCGAGCCGAACTAAATCAACCTGACATCCAGGTGTTTGGTAACTGTGAGATTGTTCAATCTTATGTGTACCTAGGTTACACAATCACGAACACTGGGGGGTGTGAGGATGAGATTCGAACGAGATGCGCCATCACAAGATCTGCCGTTGATAAGCTCAAAAGAGTCTGGGCCAGTCATAATATCACCAAAGCCACAAAAGCCCGCCTGATGAGAAGTTTGGTTTTTCCAATATTTCTCTACGGCACAGAAACATGGACGGTTCGCCTCAAAGACCGACGCAAAATCGATGCACTCGAAATGTGGTGCTGGCGGTGACTGCTGCGGATCCCTTGGACGGCATTTCGGACCAATGTTTCGATCTTGGAAGAACTTAGGATAAAGGAGAGGTTATCATCGACTGTACAGATGCGAATCCTCAAATACTTCGGCCACATTGTGCGAAATAAACGCTCCATGGAACGACTTGTTGTCCAGGGGCAAGTAGAAGGCAAGAGGTCACGCGGTCGATCCCCTACGCGTTGGACAGACCTTATAAAAGCTGCAACACAAACGTCCATGGTCCAAAGCTCCCGAGACGCTGAAGACCGCAACAAGTGGAGGCGCATCGCAAGGGCTATATCATCCAAAGAGAAAAGTGCATCATCTTCAACCACGACCATTCTGTCAAGAATGTACGACTGAGGAGGAGGATCCACCATCAATGAAGAATCATGTCGCATGGTTATAGACTGGAAGACAATAATTAGCGCAGATGACGTCATCGCCGTCATCCGTAAATCAGTAGGTAAAAATAAAACTGTCCCCAAATGTCGATTTGGGTACAGTTTTCTTATTACCTACTGATTTCCCTGGTGTAACATTTATGTACTTCATACCTTATCGCCTGTATTAATGCAACACCATTACAATCAACGCTAGTTTCGAAAGATTAATAACAACACATTAAAAAAGCAACAATCTTAGGTAACAATTTATTTTAATCACAAGACGACTTCAATTAACTTACACCAAGAGCATATAATCATAGTTTTTGATAAAAAAACATTAAGCCGTTTTAAATGACTGAGTAACAAACATCCAGACATGTTTGTCAGCTCATACATCCAAAATAATTATTGTAAGCCTAGATTAAATGATATGGTTAAACTGCAAAAAAACGATTATATAGTTGACAACCAACGACAGCATAACTGGCAACATGTACATCCCAGCAGGAACCTTGGGAAATAACTTGATCTCTATTGGATTCTTCTTTATCAGACGTATGAAGTCTTTTATCAATTTCACTTCAGCTTCAGGAAAATCTAAAATAGATTAACATAATGTAATATAATATGACGTTATGTAAACGTTGCTGATATTTTGTTTACAATAGCCTGGTTATTACCAATAATCCTTGCATTATAAAGTCGAGCCAATACTCTGTGGAATTTCGCTCCTTGGTTACGAGCTAATTGTCCAGCAACGATTGGCATCAGCATTATTAATAAGTAAACACATGTTATAAGTCCCGTTTTTCTGAGCTCAGCGATATCCCCAGTCTAAAATAGTTTAATTTTTATGACAAAACTGATTGTATTAAATAAGATCAATACAAAATCAGTTTCCAGTCTAAAATGTCAAAAACTTACTCCAATAACAACCATGATGCAAGACATTTCATACATAATTAACACATAGTATAATGTTGAAATCGTTGCGGTGAAGAAAAACTGAAACAAATAATTATTTACAAACAAATTTAAATCAGAAAATTAAGAACATAATCATATTAATTAAATTCCAGATACAAGTACCTGTCGTCCAAAGCAAAGCGTTATTTTTTCACAGCAGTTTGCTAAATCTCGGTACAGGTCAACCCATTCATGAATCTGATCCCTTGTGATATCACAACTCCCTACCCTCTCCTGAGCGGCTGATACCAACGAAGTCAAAGATTTGAACAAATGTACCACCAACATAATAACAGCAAACAATATTAGATGCTGTAATACCAGGTGAAGTCTTGTGATTATTTGTGATACCAACATGATTGACAAAAATAACGGATTTGATTGGGAAAATATTGTTAAAACCACCACAGTTTTGTAGATTACATAAACGATATAAGTCAAAATTAAAATAATGCTGAACCAGTTTAATTGTTTAAAAGGTTTCATTAATTTCGAGTCGTCGTTGAAAGTTTCAGAGACGCGACTGATGCTTTTATAATATGACATGAAGTCGCGGCTGTAACAGATGCCGGTCATGACGTATGTCACAGAGCTTACAGAAATAAAGGTATAAAAGCCAGCAAAAATATAGTTAATTCGATCATATTTATCTCCTCCTACCAACAATTTAATTTCACCAATTACGTCAATGGAGTGCAATATAATTTGGGAGAACGTTTGAGAGATAATAAAACGTTTCATAATTTTTGTCTGTTCACAATAATTCCTGTATATTCCGAAGAGGTTTTCTATAAACAGTAAATTCTTCAACCACTTTATTGGAGACATTTTGGTTAATGCCATAAATGAAGGTACACCTTAGCTACAAGAACTCAGAATAAGAAATATACATTCTTACTCTCAATAATATACTCCTCGTAATTTTAATTTACCAGGAAAGAGTTGGTAAAGTGATTGTGTGTCAAAAGTGTGATTTATGATTGTGGTTGCTATACGTGTTAATAAAATTAATTTCGGTTACCTACACACAGTTACAAATTAGCTAGGTACTACGTTTTCCAAAACGTTGATTAATAATAATACAACATCACGCACGCCTGCAATCCCCAAAGAGTTAGGCAGAAGTGTACCTAATAGTCCACCCTCATTTCGCCAGATATATTTAAGTCCTACGTAATAGGGGCGAGCCTATAGCCATTAACGTTGATTAGAGTCGTAATAATACTATGTGTGCGACCTGAATCAGGCATCAGTTCAATGATGCGTGTCTGCCATGTGCCTTATTGAGGTCGATTCGTTTAATTGTTTTTGGATATATTATACAGGTGAATTTTTCAATTGGATATCCAAATCCGAACCTATGAGGAATAGCAAAAAATACTCAATCTCGATTCTCGATCTCGAGAGCCTCGAGCTCGATTTTGATGAAAAAACTATCTCAACTATAACTGCATTTTTGAAAAACCAACATTTCTGTTCTATAGTGGTTTTTGAAGTGAACAATATTAAATTAAGTAAAAAAGAACCATAACACGATTGAAAAGAGTACGTAAGGAGTTTCTTGGCCCATTCTTATCCTTATAACCAACCATGTCTTCGAATGGGTGTCAATAAGTGTCTTGGTTCATTAGAAATATTAGAAATAAACGTTTGGAGTTTGAGTCAAGCATTTTGTGTGATTTCAACTACCCACTTACCTATCCACCAACAATAATAGTAGATTTTACAACAAGTGCACAAAACGAACCATTTTTATCCGAGATTTTTAGCAGCCCGAGCCGAAGGCGAGGGCTGATAGTAATGTCGAGGATAAAAATGGTTTTGTGGACGAGTTATAAACTCTGCTTTTCACTTCGATTGCGAGGAAATAAAACAGTAGTATAAATTGAAAAAAATAATAAACACGCAAAAACAAGAGCTGTTTCCCGCCGCTTTCTTTTTTTGAAATCTTACGACATTGATATTAGACTTGGGCTGCAGACCTATACAGCCTACTATTAAATATTTTTTTTTATTATATATTTCTTAAATTAATTAAATAACCTACCGTAGGTACTTGAATTTAATTTTTTATGTCTTTTATGTCTTAAAAAACACATAAGGCAAATAAATTAAAGTAAATATTATAAAATAACAAATTCTATCTATGAACTTCTTATTGCGTTTGGCTGTATGGCTCATTTTCTTTGCCTTAATATAGATACATTTATGAGTAGATACATTAATGCCCTTGTGCACAAAATTCGATTTTGTGCAGCCTATATCCTGCACAAACAAGCACTTTCAGAGCATGAGAAGTGAAAAGAATCATGTCGCACGGTTAGAGACTCGAAGACAATAGTTATGGCGGATGGCATCGATATAAATTTGAGTGTAAAACTAAAATTATCAAATGGTTATTAAAGTTAAACTATACGGAAACAGAAAAATTACTTGAGTTAGCCAAGTAGGCAGGCTTGGTAGTTAATACTTGCGTGTGTACGCACGTGTTGCGTGTGTTGTGTGAGACACACAATATTATTTCGTTTGTATTTTCTGTTTAGTTTTAAGTTTTTTTATTGTGTAGTTTTAAGTTTATTTTTTTATTCTTATTTTGATTTTGTTGTGTACACTTGCGGCTTAAGCCAAATAAATATGTTTTCTTTCTTTCTTTTTTCTTTTACGCAAGTATGAACTACCAAGCCTGCCTACTTGTACTACAAGTATGTGTATTCTTGTAGGTAAGATTATAATCATACTACTGTATATATTCCCTATGTATAAATACATATAAATATATTTGATTGTATGTATTTATACATGGGGAATGTGTGAGACTGCACTAGCAGACTCACGATGTCCGCGATTACGCGGAGCCCTAATCAAAATACTACTTGTCCAAACGACAAGGGGAACAACTATCAGATACACTTACCATCACGTTGGTACTGGTGATGTGACGTAGTCCCTGGTCACGTCGTATCTGGGTGGGGTGTAAGTGTAAATGTGTTTTATGTTGTGTATGTGAAGTTATGTAGATTCGACGGTAACCAAAGGACGCCACACAGCGCGTACCGTCGACTCCCTGGTCAAACCTTCATATCACACACGTGGCACTTTTCTTCAATGTCCAACTGAATTTTATCCCGGTTTGCTAACCCAATCGGGGATTTTCAATAGTCCAGCACTGAATTCAGGAAGTTACCGGCATCCAAACGACACAAAGCCGGCTAGGTACTTAACCAACAAATTACTCGCGGTCACGACCCAATATGGCGAGATTTCTCAATTTTCACTCAATTATCAACAAAATATCAAACACCGATCAAGATTGTATCGGATTAACATTAACTCAAAGTTTCAATCAATAATTACACGAAAACAGCGTGCATCAAAAACAAACAACGCAAGCGACCATTTTTCCAACCAAAATCGCACTGACAACTAAACGTCATCGCACTGACAACTGAAACGTAATCTGTCAAACGTCAAAAAGGTGCGTTCAGAAACTTGGTGGATGAAACAGGGAATATATAAATGGTGTGTAAATATATATAAATATTCATAAAATACAAATTATGCAATAATTAATCTATACATACTTAAATCTTATACACACACATAACATGCTTATACACACCGTCACCAATTTTCGTACTGTTTTCACGTTGACAACCACTATTTATGATGTGATGGGGGGCCTGGAGTTCAAAAATACAGGCCTAGGCTTAGTTTAGATTCCAGATCTTCCACAAATTACAACTTTCTGCCAAACTACGTGTCAACCTTGTAACTTGACACTTCCCTCCGCGCACTCGAGCGGTTTGGATGCGATCTATTTCGCTGTCGATTTTAATTACGATTTTCGTGTTCCGTGATCGATTCCCGGCTCGTGAGTTGTTCCTAGTTGTGTACTATTGTGCTAAGTGCTGGTATCGTAAGTTTTTTAGTGTTTTTACGTCGGTTTTACTGGTATTTTAGTTAATTTCGTTTACTTTCGGTGAGTACATTTACTTTTTTTGGTGTGTGGGTACCTCGAAATAATTTTATCGTCCGTTAATTCTGTTACCTTTCTTACGTTCTAATAGTTTGTTTGAATTTCATAATTTATAATATGTTATCCATTAATGATGACCCGCCTGACCGTGGCAGAGATGCATTCCATACACCCGGGTCGCCGACGACCTCCGCTAGTTCAACAAAACGTTTGTTTCGCGAAATGTCACCTTCGTACATATCGCCCGAGGAAAGGTCAAAACGGCTTCACACATCCGACTCAATTGAGAAACCTTCGCCAATATTAAACGTCAGTACTGCGAGCAATGACAATTACTGCGATTTAGTCTCACAGGCGTCTGCATTTCTTTCTAAAATTAACGACCTTGTTAATGATCAAGGGTCCCGCATTAATGTCGCAAATAAATCCGCTATCATGGACATGACTCAGCGCGTAACGGCCATCGTTTCTTTGTTAGCCATAAAATCATCCTCCAATGAAACTAAATTAGCCAATACGAAACGCGAATTGGATATAATGAAATTAAATCGTAATACTAATAATGTCAATACTAGTGATTGTAACAAATCTTCGTATGCGGATTCTTTGAAACTTCGTCTACCTAAAGTTGCGCCAGCCGTGGAGTCCCGCGTTCCCCTTCCGTGCGTCGTCGCGTACCCTACAGCTGACCGGTTAGCCGATTACTCGTCATCGTCCGCGACTAAACAAGCGCTTATGAAAGCGATTAAGCCTAGTGACGACGGATTTCAAATTGTAGGCGTTAAGAAAACCGCGAAATCTGGCGTTGTATTACGTGTCGCTAATGACAACCAAATAAAAAAATTGCAATCGGTCGATGCTATTAGGTCCGCCGGCTTAAGACTTGAAAAACCGAAAGGCCGAAGGCCTCGTATATTAGTTAAGGACGTCCCATCCTCAATGGAAGACAATGCTTTTCTGCACGCGTTATACCGTCAAAACATTAAAGACGAGCTGCCAATAAATGAGGATGATTTTATTAAGTCAACTAAAATTATTCGTAGGCGTTCCTTAGATAACGGTCGCAAGTGGATAGGCGTTGAAATCGAGTCCACAGTTCGAAAACATTTAGTGTCCACCAAAGATAAATTATTTATTGATTGGGCGACTTGCCGTTTCATCGATGATGTCGAAGTAGTTCGTTGTTTACATTGCCAGCAGTTCGGTCACGTTAAGAAACACTGCGTTAATAAATCACCTACCTGTGCTAACTGCTCGGAAGCACATGAAACAAATAACTGCCCGCACAAGGATAATTTAAATTACATACCGACTTGCGTGGCGTGTAAACGTTTTAAAAAACCGTTTGACCATCGTTGCGGGTCCCCAGAGTGTACCACTTACAAACTTAAGCTCGAACAGTTAATCCTCAATACCAACTACTAAAATAATGGATAGTTTAACTATAGGACAATTAAATCTCCACAACGATAGGGTGGCGACCTCTGAATTAGACAAATTAATTATCGATTATAACTTAGACATAGTACTTGTTCAAGAACAATACCAGAACGCTCACTTACGTCACAAAGTAGTTCAGCTGGACAGCAAAGCACGAGCCGGAATTTACGTGGCGCGTTCTTCTAACTTTACAGTAACGTCTTTGCGTAACCTCATGACGCCCCACTGTGCCGTTGCGGAAGTCTCATCAGCTTCTTTTAAAGTTTACGTTGTGAGCTGTTACTTTCAATACTCAGACCCTGTTGCACCTCATATACATAACCTCCGTCACGTCTTACAGTCACTCGCGGGCAGTAAAGTTATCGTTGGCGCTGATGTTAACGCGTCATCGTCTCTGTGGTATGGCAAGGTTAGGTCAACGGATTTCGACCGACGTTGTGCTGTTGAAGATTTTATAGCAGAAATGAACCTATCAATTCATAATACCCCTGATGCACCACCTACTTTTTGCAGCCCAATGGGCGAATCTTGTATTGACGTCACACTTTCTAGTGCAGACGTACGATTGGATAGGTGGCGTGTCCTACCAGATGCGTCTTGTAGTGATCATCGCCTGATCGTGTACGAATTTGTTCCGAGGTCTACTCAAGGTCCATCTCATATCACTGGTAATTTTAGATATAAAAGTAAAGGCGCGAATTGGGAATTCTTTGGCTTGCTTTTTGCGTGTCACGCCAAAGACTTCACTCGTGATGGACTGTCAGCTGAAGAAAGTGCTGAAATTATGTCAGACACCTTCACTTACTGTGCTGACATCGCCATTGGTCGCGCATCTATGACCAACATCCATAGATGTGATTGGTGGTGTGACTACTTAATTGAGCAGCGTAAAAGCTATCGCCGAGCGCGCAGACATTTAAACAAGCTTAGAAAACAAAAAGTCACCGGAGACCCACTTAACTTTGCTTTAAATGCATTTAGAGTTGCCAAGTCCCGCTACAGAGCATCAGTGGAAAAGTCTAAGGGTAATTTACTGCGAAAAATAGTAGAAAAACTAGATAAAGAAGGTCCGTGGTCTCCTTTGTATCACGAGTTCAAAGCTAATCGATCAGTCGACCTGGCGTTTGTCCAGAACATTAAAGTAAATAATAGACACACGACCGGTATTGAGGAAACAACCGAAGTTCTATTAAATAGTCTGATACCTGATGATTCGCCAGTAAATGACAATGACTACCATCAGCAGATCAGAGCGTGGGCATCTGTGCCACCTGAATCACCAACGTCAGACCTTCCATCCATTGACGAATTCATTAATCTTGTCAGGAAACTGCCTCTTAACAAATCATCAGGTGAAGATAAAATATCTAATCGGATGATAATAGAAGCTTGTAAAACAGCGGGTGACGCCATTTTATCTGTTTTCAACCGATGTATTGCGGACGGCGTTTTTCCTCGTGTATGGCGACGTGGCTTTATACGAATAGTTCCAAAAAGTGGTGATAAGCCACCAGACGACCCTAAGTCGTACAGGCCCTTAACCCTACTGCCATCTTTGGGAAAACTCCTGGAGCGCCTTATCGTTCCACGTTTGCTGCCAGACGGGCCAAAGTTTCATAACAACCAATTCGGTTTCACCGTGGGAAAATCTACCGTAGACGCGGCACTTTCTGTTAGAAAAATTGTTAATAACTCGGAACACAAGTACGTGGTTGGAATCTTTTTAGATATTTCCGGGGCTTTTGATAACGCATGGTGGCCGATGCTACTACTTAAAATGAAGAATCGCGGCTGCTATAAAAACATATATAATCTTGTTTATTCATATTTTTTAAATGGTTCCGCGAAACTCAAACTCGGACATCATTCTATGTCAAAGTCCCTTACCATGGGATGTCCTCAGGGCTCGGTAATCGCTCCGTATCTGTGGAATTTAGGTTTCGATGATTTTCTCGCGATTCCTCTCCCACCCGGCTGTTCATTAACCGGTTACGCGGACGACGGCCTGCTGCTCATTCAGTCGAGTACTCGGGCTGGACTCGAGAATTTAGCTGACACTTGCCTACGATTAATATCTCAGTGGGGCGATCGAAACCGTCTGACCTTTGCACCGCAAAAAACTTATCAACTAATTTTAAAAGGTAATCTTAAATCGTGGCCTAGTATTAAATTTAATAACGTTCCCGTGAAAAGAAAGCAGTCCGTGTGCTACCTTGGTTTGGTCTTAGAGAAGAATTTTTCATTCATAGATCATATAAAAACTGTCGGTGAAAAAGCTAAAAAGAACTTTTATGCCTTAACTAGAATATCCAAATCTACGTGGGGTCTGTCATTTCTAACTTTAAAGACCATTTATGGGGCTACCTATTTGGGGTGTATGTGCTACGGGGCACCTGTTTGGGCCGATAGGGCCACCATAGGAGCGGTACGACGTAAATTGCTTCAAAGCCAGCGTTTGGCTTTGATATTCTTATGCAAAGCGTATAGGACGGTTAGTACTGAAGCCTTACCGGTACTTGCAGGTGTACTTCCAGTCGATCTTGAAGTGCAGCGACGGGCTGCAATGTACTATAACGCGCGTGAGACCACGGACGCAGACTTTTTAACCCTACGTGACCGTGATAAGATTTCTAGATTATTCAAACCACAGACCGACGTCTGGGAGGAACTTTTGTCTGAATGGCAATGTAGGTGGGATAATTCCATCAAGGGCCGACACCTCCACCAGTTCTTTCCATCCGTTCGTGAACGGCTGGCCAGGACATGGCTGGAGGTTGATCACTGTGTTGCTCAATTTCTCACCGGTCATGGTAACTTTAAGAGTAAATTATTTTCCTTCAAGCTTGTTGACTCGCCTCTTTGTCAATGTTCCACATCTGACTGCGAATATGAACAATCAGCACATCATATTTTATGGGAGTGCAGTCTTTGGCAGAATGAACGCAATATTATGTTGGATAGTGTACAGGTTACATCCGGAGTTATTTACTACACAGACCTTGTAGAAACTAGAACAAATTTCCGTGCGTTCAAGCGTTTTTGCCATACCTATTATTGGAATCAAATATAACTGCTCACAACTTAGGACCCATTAATGTTAATACTTTATCCGTGGTGCTAGGCAACTGGGCCTATCCCAGTTGTGAACGTCCCTTTGTGCCTATTGGCCTTGTTTCTTTGTGTCTCCTGCTGATATGGAGGGAAGTGGAAATTACAGATTTTCCTACTCCTCCGCTATACTTTTCTGATTAATTTCGTTGCGGGATCCAAGACAGTTAAATTCATTCTCTGGGACTTCGTCGAGCTTCATTGTCTCGGCGCTTTTCTGGTGGTCGCCACTGTTGATTCTGGCTTTCAGGAGTTACAGTGGTTGGGAACAGTGTGGCGGGCTTGTCCCTTAAAAAAAAAAAAAAAAAAAACCTTGTAACAAATCTACTTGATCCTATTAAAATGAAGGGATAAGCAGACTTGTTCAATTTAAATTTAATAGGGGAAAGATAATTACAGGGAGATTAAAAAAATACAGCTATATATATATATAGAAAACCTACCTAGCACGCACTCTAGGGTAGTAACGTAGTTTATAGTTCACGCCCTGTAGGAGAAACGAAAACAGGCATCAGGGTAGCAGGTCAATACCAGGGCAACTTCAAGGATCAGCTTCAGGAAACCTGCTTGAAGGGTGTCGTGCAGCTCTTTAAGCTACGCACCAGGTCAGCTCTGTAGTAAGGCAGTGTAGATCTTACGGCCAGACTTCAGGATAGTAGCAAAAGCCAAACTGTTTTTTTGATGCTTAAGATATCCGATCCAAGAGTAGACGTTTTCAGCTGTCCGTCAGCTCGTTTCTCCAAAGTCGTCTTCCTTTTTCAAATATTAGTTTTCTTAGTGTGACCATCATCTCATCTGACAAGTGTAGTCGGCCATCGCATATCCATGAGTGCGTAAAGAATTTTATAATATAATTGAATACTAAGTTATTTAGTAAACAATCGTAATAATCTACAAAATATAATGGCTAAACACATATTGATAAAAATAATTTAAATATTACAAGCCAAAAAATAACTAGGTATCATAGATTAACTAAACCAGAAAGAAATAGAAACTAACTGACAGTTTGACAATTTGGCGTTTGCTGTACGTGTCACAACATGAAAATTATAAGTTAATATTTTATTTCAGCTATTTATATATAAAATGAATCGTATTTAGATAGATTTGCTGAGTGTAAAATATAAATATATACGATAAATAGTATAATGAATGGTGAATATGAAGTGTAAGTATAGCATAATACCTACATTATAACAATGTAACTTGTAAAGATGAATAAACGTTTTTATTATTATTTTATTTTATTATTTGGGGACTGTTTTCCTTTTACCCACTGCTTTCTCTGCTCTAACATTTATGTACTTCATACTTTATCGCTTGTATCAATGCAACATCATTACCTTCAATCAACGCTATTTTTGTAAGATTAATAACAACAGATTAATAAAAGCAACAATTAAAATTTACAATTTCTTTAATCACAAAACGATTTCAATTAACAGACACCAAAAGCATATAATCATAATTATTCATACAAAATCATTAATTTGTTTTGAATGACTGAGTTACAAACATCCAGACACGTTTGTCAGCATGTCAGTTTGTCATACATCCGGACAAAATATTGTAAATTAAATTATATGGTTAAACTGCAACATAACGATTATGTAGTTGACAACCAACGACAGCATAACTGGCAACATGTACATCCCAGCAGGAACTTTGGGAAATAACTTGATCTCTATTGGATTCTTCTTTATCAGACGTACGAAGTCTTTTATCAATTTCACTTCAGCTTCAGAAAAAACTAAAATAGATTAACATAATTGTAATGTAATAGAATATAACGCCATGTAAACGTTTGCTGATATTTTTTTTACAGTTGCCTGGTTATACCAAAAATCCTTGTATTATAAAGTCGAGCCAAAACTCTGTGGAATTTTGCTCCTTGGTTACGAGCCAATTGTCCAGCACCGATTGGCATCAGCATTAATAATATGTAAACACATGTTACAAGTCCCGTTTTCCTGAGCTCAGCGGTATCCCCAGTCTAAAATAGTTTAATTTATTTTAATACGATTATAGTTTAATACAAACAATTTTAAAATCAGTTTCTAGTCTAAAATATCAAAAACTTACTCCAATAACAACCATGATGTAAGACGTTTCATACATGATTAACACATAGTATAATGTTGAAATCGTTAGGGTGAAGAAAAACTGAAACAAATCACTATTTACAAACAAATTTAAATCAGAAAATTAAGAACATGATCATATTAATTAAATTCCAGGTACCTGTCGTCCAAAGCAAAGCGTTACTTTTTCACAGCAGTTTGATAAATCTCGGTACAGGTCAACCCATTCATGAATCTGCTCACTTGTGATATCACAACTCCCTACCCTCTCCTGAGCGGTTGATACCAACGAAGTCAAAGATTTGAACAAATGTACCACGAACATAATAACAGCAAACAATATTATATACTGTAATACCAGGTGAAGTTTTGTGATTATTTGTGATACCAACTTGATTGACAAAAATAACGGATTTGCTTGGGAAAATATTGATAGAACCAACACAGATTTGTAGATTAAAAAAACGATATAATTCAAAATTAAAATAATGCTGAACCAGTTTAATTTTTTTAAAGATTTCATTAATTTCGAGTCGGCGTTGAAACTTTCAGAGACACGACTGATGCTTCTATAATATGACATGAAGTCGCGGCTGTAACAGATGCCGGTCATGACGTATGTCACAGAGTTTACACAAGTAAAGGTATAGAAGGCAGCAAAAATATAGTTAATTTGATTATATTTATCTCCTCCTAGCAACAATTTAATTTCACCAATTACGTCAATGACGTGCAATATCATTTGGGAGAACGTTTGAGAGATAATAAAACGTTTCATAATTTTTGTTTGCTCACAATAATTCCTATATATTCCGAAGAGGTTTTCTATAAACAGTAAATTCTTCAACCACTTTATTGGAGACATTTTGGTTAATGTCATATGTATACACCTTAGGTACACCTTAGCTACAAGAACTCAGAATAAGAAGTATAACTTCTTCGTAGTTTTAATTTACCAGGTAAGAGTTGATAAAGTGATTGTGTGTCGAAATTGTGATTTATGAGCGGGGGTTGCTATGCGTGTTAATAAAATCAATATAGGTTACTGCAGTCAGCTACAAAGTAGCCACTAAATTAATGTTCTTTTTCCATAACGTTGCTTAGAGTCGTAATATTATGGGTTGTCAAAATAGCCTTAACGAAGCCGAAGGGAATTTGTTCTCCCCATATAATTACAATACAATACAATATCTTTATTTTATCATAATAAACATAATTCTTGTAAGAATAATGTTTTAACAAAATGCATAATATAATATGTTCCTTTACGAGAGACTGGCTCTCACCTCGAATTAAATCGCTGTGTTATTTTTTTTATTCTGACTATACCTGGGAACCTCCCAGTTATGGAAATATTGGAGATCAATATAAACTGTTAAAAATCACGTTTTTAATGTTAAATACCTACTCGACCCAAATCTATGGGACAACTGGTTTATTTTTAGCAATTACGATGTTGGGTCCATGAAGAAACTTTATTATGTCTGAATTTCGATACACATAGGACCTCCTCTTTTTTTTTATCGTGACTACGTGTTTTAGTACAGCGTGCATCAAATACACTCTGTATCTGTGTATGGTTGTTAGTTGTTCCGTTCTTTTAGGTAGGTAGGCAATAACTACTTCAAACAATTTTAGCAACATGACATGCAAAGGGCACAAGATCGACCCGAATGTCGCAGCGGTAGTGAGGCTGCGTCACGTTCTAAGGCGCCTGGGTTTGAGCATCCCGGTAGGAGCAAATGTTTATGTGATGAGCATGGACATTTCTTTCCGAGCCATGGATGTTATGTATAATAAGTATGTATTTACAAACAAAAAGTATCTGTTTGGGCTTCATCATCTTTCATTCATTAAACGGTTTCGTACCGATCGCATCGCGTCATCGCCAGCCAATCAGCGCACAGCAAAATGACGCGATACTGCGTTCTGATTGGCCACCATTGTTCCCATACCCTTTCCTCGAGCGCTGTACAAAAATTATGCTAATACACTTGCTTACGAACACCACATAAGACAACATTGTTTTTTTTTCATTTAAAACCCCATCCTAATCTGGGCAAAGTAGCAGCCATAAACCAAAATAACAAGTAGCTATATCACGCCGCTACACATCTGGACCTTCAAAGCCATATTTCGAGAATTTGGAGCATCGAAAACCAATTCTTCGAGCAGAGCGACCTTTGGACTGCCACGCTGCCACGGCTACGCAACTTCACAAAGACGAGCGAGATCACACTAAGGAGCGAAGATTCGAGATCATCGGCATATTCACGCAACAGCCTTCAATCAATCTGATGAGAAAGGACAATTGAAGATTGGAAGATCAACGTGGATATATATGGTGCGTTCATCAAGTTCCGTTCTTCAAGACCTGCCGAGTTCATTAGTGTAATACCGTTTTGTGATCTGATTCCAGTGAGGGTGGTGAGGGTTGCCCACTGCGCAGAGCGATACAACGGCTGCTCGTGCTTGCATCAGCGATTTTACACGCAGTCGTTACCTGCACGTGAGTACTCCACTTTTCACAAGCCACCAGAATGTCGTTACAACCTAGAGATGGGGAGGGTTCCGTTAGAACACGCGATAGATCTCCCAATAAAACTATTTATGATGAGAAAACTGAGCTAATCATGCGCGATTTGGTTAGAAAACGCGGTATCGTTAAAGGTAGGTTAACTAAGTTCACTAATTATTTAAATACTATCAGTGTTACGTCTATCACTAGTGAGTTGAGAATAGATTTAAAATTACGCGTAAAGGGCGCTGATATTTTGTTTTCCGAATTTAATGAGATTCAATCTAAAGTCGAGGAAATAGTGCCTGACTGTGATATCGATGAGCAGTTAAATCAGCGCCAACAGTTCGAAGACAGTTATTATGCTACTCTTGCCCGAGCTGAATCTATTCTTAGCGTGAGTGAAGAGGTCACTAATTGTTCCAAAACGTGTCATCATTCAAATAAATCAGCGTCAGTTAAATTACCGACTATTATGTTGCCGACGTTTGACGGCTTGTATGAGCACTGGCTCGAATATAGGGACACGTATTTGTCATTGGTGCACAATTCTACTGATATAAGCGATATTCAAAAATTCCACTACCTTAAATCGTCGCTAAAGGGGAGTGCCGAGTTAGTTATAAACGCGCTTGAAATATCATCAAATAACTACTCAGTTGCGTGGGAAATACTCCTAAATAGGTATGATAATGATAGATTATTAGTGCATAGTCACGTCAAAGCATTGTTTACAATACCAGCACTGTCAAAAGAGTCACCTTCACTAATTAGGAAGCTTATAGATACAATTATAAATAATTTACGCGCCTTGAAAACCCTGGATGAGCCAACCGACACCTGGGATACGCTTATAATTTATATTTTTACTTCTAAGTTAGATAGAACTACAGAACGAGAGTGGGAACAACATAGAGGTTTATTGTTGTCGAACACCAACTCTAAGACTAAATTGAAGGTTGACAGTTTAATAAATTTTCTTAAAAATAGGGCCGATTTGTTGGAAACATTAGCATCATCACATTCATCACACAGTAAAGACACAGAAATAAAAAAGAATAATTCAGTTGTCCGAAGTAACGTATCGCATAGCAATGTTTCGTCAAATAAGCCACCGCCAGCGGTGCCGAGTCGCAAAGCACGTAGATTGTGTGTAGTGTGTAACGGTAAACACCCAATTTACTCATGTACGAAGTTCATTAATATGGACTTGCAAACCAAATTAAAGATTATCAAAGATAATAACATATGTGAGAACTGCTTGCGCTCCGGACACACTGTAGACGGTTGTTTGTGGGGGCCTTGTAAACACTGTAATATGAAACATAATTCACTAATTCATCCTAATGATTCGAATCATACGACTAGCTGTACTGCGAAGGCTACGACGACTACGATGACAGCGGCAGGCGCAGTAAGCGCGCCGCCCTCGTGTGTCACTGACGTAGTACGTAATCCTAATAACGAAAAACAATTTATTCAAGTTAGCAATGTTCACACTGATACACACACAAGTACACAATGCACAGATGTGCAACCGGTTCTGTTATCTACTGCCTTAGTTGAGATTCCCGATCGCCATAATAACTATCATGTCGCTTACGTATTACTAGACAGTGGTAGTCAGAGCTGTTTTGTTACACATTCGTTGTGCAAATTGTTAGATATTCCGCTAATACAGTCCACTCATGAAATACGTGGAGTAGGTAATTTAATATCACATTCTACACAAACGTGCGATATTAAAATAAAATCACGCATTAATTCCTACTCGATGCACATAAAATGTTTTGTTCTATCAGAAATAACGGCCACACTGCCCGCTCTGCAGGCTGAAAGCGCACAGTTCAGGATTCCTGAACACTTGCAGCTGGCAAATACGTATTTCTTAGGGCCGCAAAAGATAGATATTTTAATAGGCGCGGATCGGTTTTGGGACTTGCTTATCGATGGCAAGATGCGTTTACCGAACGGTCCGTTCTTACAAAATACGAAGTTGGGTTGGATAATATCGGGTCCTATTAATAATATCACGCATAATAATGGACATGTCCAATGTAACTTCACACAATCTATGGACAATCAGCTACGTCAGTTTTGGGAGCTGGAAGAGCTACCAAAGTGTCGGGATGCGCACACAGACGAAGAGCAGGCCTGTGAACAGTCTTTCATCACAACTACTACGCGCAATACAGATGGAAGGTTCTGTGTTCACATTCCTCTCAAAGAGTCGCCCGATGCTTTGGGTGAATCATACCCACAGGCAGAGTGTCGTTTTTTGTCCTTAGAAAAACGGTTATTACACGCACCAATCAGTTATAAGAAATTATACACTGAATTTATACACGAATATATTATTCTAGGTCACATGACTAAGGTTAATTCTTACACGAATCCTCACTACTTTATGCCGCATCACGGCGTTTTTCGTGAGCACAGCACGACTATTCGTAGTCGTCGCTTCGTGTAGTGTTTGACGCCAGTGCTGCGACCAGCAACGGTAAATCCCTCAACGATATCCAGCTTGTAGGACCTCCTATTCAGGGAGACTTGTTAGCTATCTTGTTACGCTTTAGACAGTTTAAATACACGGCAATTGCAGATTGTGAGAAGATGTACCGTCAAGTTCTTGTTGATCCTTCTCAACGGGACCTGCAACTTATTATGTGGCGTGACGATCCTACAAAGCCACTCGAGTTTTATCGGCTTAACACCGTCACATACGGTACGGCTTCGGCGCCGTTTGTTAGTGTTAGGTGTCTGAAGCAGCTAGCAGCTGAATGTACGGACCCCGAGGTCAAAAGGGTCATATCTGACGATTTCTACGTAGATGACCTCTTGACCTCGTGTGAGGACAAGGTCAAATTAATTGACATATGTAAAAGCACCGTAGATGTACTAAAATCCGGTTGCTTTCCACTTCGCAAGTGGATTTTTAACTTTGAGCTCGACGGTGCATCTGCTCCAATGACGTCACCAAATGAACACAGTATGTTCCGAGATTTAAATCTAAATGATATTAGTCAGTGTAGAACACTGGGTTTGGGTTGGTGTAACGCCACCGACGAGTTTAATTTCATTACGCAGATACATAACGGCAACAAACCTGTCACTAAACGCATAATTCTGTCAACTGTTTCACAGATATTTGACCCATTAGGATTGTTAAGCCCTTTCGTTATTATTGGTAAAGTATTATTACAGAAACTTTGGTTATTAAAATTAGATTGGGACGATCCGCTTCCCACTGATATCGTTCAAACATGGAACCGGTTTGTTGACAGCCTGTCTTATCTTAGCACAATAAAGGTTCCGCGACACGCTTTCCAATGTGATCCATCTCGGTCTGAGTTACACATATTCACAGACGCTTCACAAAGTGCATATGGCGCGTGTGCTTATGTACGTACTATAGGTGCCAATCAGCAGGTGACAGTGAAACTGCTATTTTCCAAAGGCAAAGTATCTCCATTGAAACCCGTAAGTATACCGCGATTAGAACTATGCGGTGCGTTGTTAGGTGCTAGGCTGTTTGATAAGATTAACAGTTCACTTACTCGTAGGTTTGATGACGTCACGTTTTGGACCGACTCGACGATTGTGTTGGGCTGGTTACGCATGGCTCCTAACATGCTTAAGACTTTCGTGCAAAACCGAGTCGCTGAAATACACGAACTTACGAGTAAGTTTACTTGGCGTCATGTAAGTGGCAAGGATAACCCTGCTGACCTGGTTTCGCGTGGTGTCAATCTTGAAGATTTGTCTTCATCGGTATTATGGTGGGAAGGCCCCAAGTTTCTGTTTAGTTTAAGTTCACACTTAATCTCAAGTATTGATGATATTTCGCCTAAAGAGTTACCAGAACTCAAAACGACTTTTACAAACTCATTATTAACAAAGTGTAAAAATACTACACTCGATACGTTTTTTCCATTTAATAGGTTTTCGCATTTTGTTCGCATGAGTCATGTCGCTGCACATGTACTTCGCTTCATTCATAATAACTTAGCGCGCAACAAAACAAATCAGCTGACAGGTACGATTAGTGTAACTGAATTGAGACATGCCATTAATATACTTGCTAGATTATCGCAAATGGAATCATTTCCAGTTGTGTACGATTTATTAAAAGATGGAAAAAGTGTCAAGTCAAGCGATAGACTTGCTAGTTTAAATTTATTTCTCGATAATAATAACATAATTAGAGTAGGTGGTAGAATAAAGAATTCGCCTGACTTTGGTTATGACAAAAAACATCCGATTCTTTTATCTTCTGAGCATTATTTTACGCTTTTATTATTTAGGCATGAACATAACCAATCTCTGCACTGCGGACCTCAAGCTTTGTTGTACCGCTTGCGTGAGGATTGGTGGCCGCTGTCAGGTAAAAACCTAGCTAGGAAGGTGACTCAGCAATGTGTTGTCTGCAGACGCGTTAAGGGTAAAACGTTAACCCCACTTATGGACAACTTACCTAAAGAACGGATAACTGCTAGTTTTCCTTTCTTTCATACAGGAGTAGACTACGCAGGGCCAGTGCTCGTTCTAAACCGGAAAGGCAGAGGCGCGAAATTAATTAAATCATATATCTGTTTGTTTATCTGTTTCACTACGCGCGCAATACATTTGGAACTAGTTAGTGACCTTTCTTCTGACACATACTTACTCGCGCTCAAGCGCTTTATTTCACGTCGTGGTAAGCCGTCAGAAATATTTTCGGACAATGGACGTTATTTCGTTGGCTTAAATAATGATTTTGCTCAGTTTTTATCAAAATGTAGGAAAGATATTGTTGAATATGCAAGGGGTCAACAAATTAAATTTTCTTTCATACCTCCATATTCCCCGCACTTTGGTGGCTTGTGGGAAGCTGGGGTGAAATCTTGCAAGTACCACCTCCGCCGAGTGGTGGGCAACGCGCACTTAACCTTCGAGGAAATGACTACGGTGTTATCACAAATAGAAGCGATGTTGAACTCTCGACCTCTGATACCTTTATCTTCGGATCCTCGAGATTGTCTCCCCCTCAGCCCTGGACACTTCTTGATCGGTCGACCGCTTACCGCACCGATCTGTGAAGATGACTTACAAGACTTACCTGTCCATCGGTTGAGTCGCTACCAGAGAGTGGAGCAGCTTCGGCAACAGTTCTGGGCACGCTGGGCCAGGGAATACATCTCGGAGCTACAAACAAGAACTAAATGGAGGGAAAATACAACAAATCTGAAACCCGACACGCTTGTCGTAATCAAAGACATCAACCTTCCGCCATTGAAGTGGCAATTAGGTCGAATTGCAAAGACGATACCTGGCAACGATGGTATTTCACGGGTAGCCGACATCCAGACATCGTCAGGCATCGTGAGACGGCCATATACGAAGATCTGTCCACTGGTGGAACCTGAATAACACCTATTGTAAGCTGGTGCTTTCAAGGCCGCGGGCATGTTTGGGCTTCATCATCTTTCATTCATTAAACGGTTTCGTACCGATCGCATCGCGTCATCGCCAGCCAATCAGCGCACAGTAAAATGACGCGATACTGCGTTCTGATTGGCCACCATTGTTCCCATACCCTTTCCTCGAGCGCTGTACAAAAATTATGCTAATACACTTGCTTACGAACACCACATAAGACAACATTGTTTTTTTTTTCATTTAAAACCCCATCCTAATCTGGGCAAAGTAGCAGCCATAAACCAAAATAACAAGTAGCTATATCACGCCGCTACAGTATCTATGTAGTATATCAACTATCTGGTGTCCACAACACAAGCCTCGTTGCTTAGTGTGGCACTAGATGGCGCTGTGTGTAATGCCAGCGATATTTATTTATTTATGATCATATGGGAAAAGACATTTTTCAGCAGTAATTTAAAACAAAATCGGCTGTTCTACACTTTTTGACCATGTAGGTATTGCACATCTAAAGGTAACAGCGGATGTAAAAAAAAGACTGATGAAATATTTCGGTGTGAGGTGCTCCGGAACATCATTCAGCGGTTACCACGTGTTCAGTAAGGCCCGTTTTCTATAACTTACTTACGTATAACTGTCGGTTAATATGCCACGTCTTGCAGCTATCAGTGTTTCTATAAACAGAGTTAGCTTGAAATATCCTATCCGTGTCACCTACAAAGGAAAGGGTTATCGACGCACAAACCGTCTCCACGCGTTCAGTATGATTAACGGCCTCTTCAGTAACTTACTGTTCAGTTTCGGTAAGTTGCTATCACTGTCTGTTTGACATTTTGGTTAGAGACGGTTAGAAACAAAACGTCATAGAAATCTTTCTTTCAGACAGTGATAGCAACCTACTGAAACCGAATAATAAGTTACTGAAAATGGCCGTAAATCATAGTGAACACGTGGTAACGGTTTGTGGGTTGGTGTCCTTTCCACCATGTATATACTTAACATAAGCAACCGAAAACTTTATGTCAGCCATATTAAGTCGTTGTAGGATCGAAATACGAAACGCACTTAAAGCGATTGCCAGTTGTGTAAGCCCAAAGGACAGACTGGCATCTGTGTATGATTTGAAACGCCTTTGTAAGTTTTCAAATGTTTTAGGATGAGAGTTAGCTTTTAAGCTATTTTTTGTATCTGCTTATCACTGGACATGTTTGACAAGCCAAGTTAATGGCTTTTTAACTATGCCCTTGAGTTTTCAACATTACATCAGTTCAGGCGCGGATACAGGGGGGGGGCAATGGGTGCAATTGCCCCCCCCCCCCCTGAACGTGACCGAATACGTCATTAGCCAAGCTTGAACTAGTTTGACGGAATTTAAACTAAATGTTCTAGTTGTACATCTTGTCATGGGCGTCGCCAGGAAGAGGCAGCTGCCCCTAGCCTAGAGGATTATGATTTTTTTTTCCATGGCCTCAGGATTTTTAAAAGTTTAGCTTTTCCTGCCTGATGCCATAGAATGGTATTATACTTAATCAATTGTAGCGTAAAATGGAATCACTTAAATTAAGATATTGTTTAACCCTGCGAAAAAACATCAAAATGGCTTCTTTTTTCTACCTCTGGATTGGCACTCCTATTGGATTTTTGAATTATCGATCTATACAATAGACAGAGCCTAAAATAAATTAGGAGCCCCTTGCCCCGAGGCCTTATCTAAATATGCAATTATAGCATAATTATCTGAGGCAATGTTGTAAAAAATTTCGAGCTCGCTGCGCTCGCTCTTGAAACCTATTTTTTTATGAGTCTTAACTTTGTGTATGAGAGGCCCAGGTAACTGCAGTAGGTCGGTAGGAAAAGTGTTAAAATTTTCGAGCTCGCTTCGCTCGCTCTACAAACTACTTTCTCTTGAATTTATATGAAATTCGACCAAGTAACTCCTATATGAACGTTCGAAACCATTCTAACCTGTCCAAGGCAAGGTGTCGTGAGAATTTCTCGCTACGCACCGGCCCAGAAACTGGCGGTCCCCTTGTATCTTACATATCATGGATTTCTATAAAGTAACACCCATATAATATCATAAAAATATTTTTTTTTTATGAATTTTCCACAAATTGCCGTGTGGCTGACTCTGGCAGAGCCACCATCAGGAATTTTAATTTTGATAACACAAAAATGTAGTCGCTAATTAGTCGAAATTAGTCGCCAAATATCAGATTTGGTCGGTCACTGGTTCAAAAGATATAAGGGCTTATTGGTGGCCCTGCTGGAGAGAGCCTACCCCAGCAGAGCCACATTAATAACTCAAAAACTAGGGCACCTAGCGAAGATCTGTTTTCTCCCATATTTACTCGCTAATTGGTCGAAATTAGTCGCCAAGTTACAGATTTAATCGGGTCCTAGTTCAGAAGATATAATGAGTTCAATTATTAAGGTATAGTCCAAGAGCTAGATCGAAGAGTTCACGATAAATTGCCAAGAAAAAATATTTCTATTAATATGTGTAATATACTTCTAGTTTTATCGGTCTAAAGTCCTTAGAAATGACCGAGAGAGATAAATTCTCTATTAAATACATGTTTAATGTTTTTAATTATTAAGTTAGAGTGGCTTAAACTTCTTTGAAACCATTAAACCTTGCTCTTGGTCTATTTAGTGTCAAGATGTACAGTCGCATGCAACTGTTTTAATAATTTACGTTAGAATAATAAATACGTTAAAATTATCGTATCTATCTTTAGTAAAATGTAATACTTAAACGTTGAAAACGTATTGTAAGTATGTAGGTAAGTATCAACCCATTGCTTGAAATACATTACAAAAAAATACATACTTAAATCAAAGATGTAAATACTTACTATACCTAATATGAGCATTAATTTACCTATTTTTTTTTTAGTACTTTGAGTGGCGCGAACACCGCCGACGCGCCGGTGTTCGCTCTGGGGGTCTAAAATGGCCGCTTTAGCAGAATCGTAATATGAATCATGTTAAAAATTTAAAATTCTTATAATGCCATATATACCTATATTTGTTGTAGATCTTGTTTTTAGGTAATGAATACTGCTTTCCTTTGGTGGGTTGAAGTTATAGAATTCCTCCAGACGTCGTATAGATACACCTGTCTAAAAACTACTTTAAGTATTTTGTACTTGGTTGTACCACTGTATGGGGAAATTGAATTCTTTAATATCTTTTTAATGACACACCGACTGAATCTGTAACTTGGCGACTAATTTTGACTAATTAGAGAATAAATATGGGAGAAAACAGACCTTCGCTAGGTGCCCTAGTTTTTGAGATATAAATGTGGCCCTGCTGGGGTAAGCTCTCTCCAGCAGGGCCACCTATAAACCCTTATATCTTTTTAACCAGTGACCGACCAATTCTGATATCTGGCGACTAATTTCGACTAATTAGCGAGTAAATATGGGAGAAAACAGATCTTCGCTAGGTGCCCTAGTTTTTGAGTTATTAATGTGGCTCTGCTGGGGTAGGCTCTCTCCAGCAGGGCCACCAATAAGCCCTTATATCTTTTGAACCAGTGACCGACCAAATCTGATATTTGGCGACTAATTTCGACTAATTAGCGACTAAATTTTTGTGTTATCAAAATTAAAATCCCTGATGGTGGCTCTGCCAGAGTCAGCTACACCAAATTGCCCCCCCCTTAAAATAAATCCTGTATCCGCGCCTGCATCAGTTACTTAAAATATCATTGTGTTGTTTTAAAATGAATGAATACATAGTTTGTTCATTTCTCTGTAAAATACAACTAGAGAAATGTAGGTGATAATATTTTCAATGTTATTGTTTTATAGAGTGAAGAGGGCCAAGTAGACTTCCCAGAGGCACTCCGAATGACATGCTTAGTCCATCATGTATTTGATCATAAACTCTTACCCGCCGTTATTGTAAGGTAGTAAGGTACTAAACCAGTTCAAAACTG
>LR990647.1:6695055-6711340 GCA_905147715.2 Xestia xanthographa
CACTTGTAACAAATCTACTTGCTCCTATTGTCTAAAAGGATAAGCAGACTTGTTCAATTAAATTTAATTTAGGAAAAAAATACAGCTAGTTATATAAAAAAAAATACCTACCACGCACTCTATAGTTTTATAGTTCACAGTTAGGAATCACGGGAGCAGGCGTCAGGGTAGCAGGTCGATACCGGAGCAACCTCGAAGTTCAGCTCTGAAGCAGTAGAAACGGCGGCAGCGCAGATCTCAGAGTTCACCAGGACAGCTCTGCAGCAAGGCAGTGCAGAACTCAGGGCCAGACGTAGGACAGCCCTGCGAGACCAGTAGACGGACAGGCACGTAGTTAGCCTCCGAACATCGGGAGTAGAAGTCCCAGGAGAATCTTTAGTTGGATCCCCTGGGCAGTTTTAGAATCTCACAGCGAAAACCAAGCTGCTCTCTGATACTCATCAAATCAGATCCAATCGTCGACCTTTTCTTTTTCCGTCCATCAGCTCGTTTTTTCAAAGTAGTCTTCCTTTTTCAAATCTTAGTTTTCTTAGTGTCGCCATCATCTCATCTGACAAGTGTAGTCGGCCAGGACATATCCATGAGTGCGTTAAGAATTTTATAAATATAGTCATTTAATATTAAGTTATTAAACAATCGTAATAATTTATAAAATACATTGGCTAAGCATATTGATAAAAATAATTTAAATTATACAAACCAAAAAGAGAAATCATAGAGCTAGACCATAGACTGAGCAGAAAGAGAATTAAAAAACTAACTGACAGTTTGACAATTTGACGCTTGACGTAAATATCACAACATGAAAATTATAATAATATTTTATTTCAGCTATTTCCAAGTTAAAGAATCGTATTTAAATCGATTTGCTGAGTGTAGATATATAAACAAATAAAATGCATGATAAATAGAATAGTGAATATGAAGCGTAAGTATAGCATAATACTATATTTCCCCAACGACCCCGAGAAAATTTTTGGCCTAGAACAAAAATTTTTCTAAAGTTAAAGTATTACAGCATTCACAAAACTTACATAACTCATACAAACACACCGACATCTTACGAAGTTAGGTCAGGTAGGATTCACATTCAATGATCACTACTCAACCTGATAAGTCAATAACTTTAAGGCTTATTTTAGGAGTTGTAATCCGCTCGCGTCTAAAACCACTAATGAGATGAAAATAGAAAGATTTTAACAAAGGCTTATTTTTAACGGAGTTGTCATCCGCTCCTAATCAACTTCAGTTGATATTTAACAAGGCCTTATTTTTATGGAGTTGTTAGCCACTCCGATCAACGTTTAGAGTCGATAGTTAACAAGGGCTTATTTTTTTAATGGAGTAGTAATCCGCCCCTAACCAACTTTTAGAGTCGATAGTAAGAACCAAATTAGACATACTAACTTGTAGAAAAGAAAAAAAAAATATATAAGGGAAGATTAAAATTGAGCTTTTAATGGTTTAAGAACCGATGAATGAATTAAAAAATAAATAGAGTTTTAATGAATCAAAAAGAACTCTATTATAGAGGAAGGAAAGAAGAAAGGGATGAGTTATGAATATAGATGAAATATTTTTTTTTACATAATTGTATAAATTATGTTTTAAAGTCTTTAATATGGTATTTGGCTCGATTGCCACGTTGATCTTCTAATATATATACTAATGGTGATAGCTTTTGTAAAATAGTTGATTTTACATATTTCGGCGCTAGTTTAGAGCTAAAATAATTACCCGCATGACAAATTGTATAGTTTTTACGCCAGACTGTATCTCCAACGTTATATTCTTTAAAGGTACGAGTTTCGTTGTAACGAGAAGAGTTACGAGCATGAGCAATATGGAGGGCTATCTGAACTTTATCGAAAGTTGCAGACAATAAACCTATGTTAGTAGCAGAGATGTCCCTAGGTAGAAAAACGATTTCATCAAGATTATTAGTTGGTGTATAAAGTGAGCCAGAAGTAACTGTTTCTCGTCCGAAGAGCAAAAAGTTAGGAGAGAAACCAGTGGTAATATTAGTTGTGCTGTTCATAGCATATTGGACTTTAGGAAGGTGGATGTCCCAAGATCTATGGTCATCACCAACCAAAGATGACAAAGCTGTGATACGATTGTATCTTTCCGTAGGATTAACTTGGGGGCAATAGTGAGGAGAGAAAAATATGTAAGGTATATTATATCTGCCCAGAAAGTTGTGAAATTCATGGGATTGAAATTGCGATCCATTGTCCATAATAATAGTTTGAGGTAGGTACTCCATGAACTAGAAAAACAAAATTTTCCAAGTTAGAGATGATGTTAGCACTAGTAGCTCGTTTTAGTGGAAAAATCAGCGAATATTTAGTAAAACAACAATTAACCACTAGGATAAATTGATTTCTACGTCTAGTCATTGGTAGAGGACCCATTAGATCCAAAGAAATTGTTTGAAAGGGCCTGGAACAAATTTTTGGTTTACCCATAAGGCCAAAGGGAGAGTGATTTGCGTGTTTGTATGTTAAGCAATTATCACAGATAGAAATTATTTTAGCGATATCCTTAAACATAGCTGGCCAGTAATATAGAAGTGACTAGTATTTGCGTGGGTGCGCGAGCTGCGCGCAGCTCGCGTGTTGTCGTGTTCTTGAGAAGTATTTCTTATCCTCATAAAATTTTGAGAATCCATAGAAATCCTTAAAATAATTGGAAAATCCGTTACAACTACCCCTAAATCACTATGAAAACCCTTAAGAACCCTTAAAACATTATAAAACCTAATTCAATAAAAAAAAAGTAAAAAAAAAAAAATTCATTAGAAACGTTAAAAGCTGAGTTACGCGTCACCCACTCAACCTTCGTTACGCTAAGGAGGTCGCCGGCTCGCTTCGCTCGCCACCTCCCCCCTTCGCTCCACTCGGTCTCGCAGGTTCGCTCCACTCAGGACCTACCTACCACCAGACAGGTTACGGCGCCTACTATAATATTTGTTCAAACACCCAATGGCTATCTCTGGCCGTTACGAAGTTATAGCCCTTTTATTTTTAGGGGAGGTTGGGGAGGGGAGGATACCCTCCGTTTACAAATTCAAACGGCTTTTTGATTTTTACTGTAAATTATTAATCAGGAGTGATTAATAATTTACAGTAAAAATCAAAAAGCCGCTACGTGTCCTAGTTTCCGAGATACGATGGGGGGAGGGGTGAAAGGGGGGAGAGTGGGGAGTTTTGAAAAATGATTTTGACTAACGCATTGCTCCTTTATAAGAATCTGAAAAAAAAAAATGTTCCAAGTCTCTCCTCACCATCATAAAATTTTGAGAATCCGTAGGAATCCTTAAAATAATTGGAAAATCCGTTACAACTACCCCTAAATCAGTATGAAAACCCTTAAGAACCCCTAAAACATTATAAAATTAATTTAAAAAAAAACCTAATAACATAAAAGTAAAAAACCTTACATAAAAACTGAGACCCATTAAAAAAAACATAACCCTAAAGTTGCTTGTCGTCGCCCCTGAGTTACGCTTCACCCACTCGACCTTCGTTACGCTACGGAGGTCGCCGGCTCGCTTCGCTCGCCACCTCCCCCCTTCTCTCCACTCGGTCTCGCAGGTTCGCTCCACTCAGAACCTACCTACCACCAGACAGGTTTCGTCGCCTACTATATATAATATTTGTTCAAACAAATAATGGCTATCTCTGACCGTTACGAAGTTATAGCTCTTTTATTTTTAGGGGAGGTTGGGGAGGGGAGGATACCCTCCGTATATAAATTTAAACGCTCCTCAATAATATTTTATAGTAAAAATCAAAAAGCCGCTACGTGTCCTAGTTTCCGAGATACGATGGGGGGAGGGGTGAAGGGGGGGAGAGTGGGGAGTTTTGAAAAGCGGGTTTGACTAACGCAATGCCCCTTTATAAGAATCTGAAAAAAAAAATGTTCCAAGTCTCTCAATTTCCGAGATCCGCCTAAAGGGGGGAGAAGGGGGAAAAAGGGGTCAATTTTGAAAACTGGTTTTTACTTTTCCAAGCCTCCTCTATACGAATCTGAAAAAAAAATGTTCCAAGTCTCTTTGTTTCTGAGATACGATAGGGAGGGGGAGAAAGGGGGGCGAAAAGGGGAGGTTTGGCACTTTTCCCATACTCGCGGGAGTTACTTGTTTACGAATCTGTCAAAATATACCCACCTCCCCATCCACCATCTGGGAGAACAATTATGTCAGTGAGTCAGTGAGTGAGTGGTAATCGAGCTTTATATAGTACTAGCGGACTTCCCGCGGTTTCACCCGCGTAGTTCCCGTTCCCGTAGGAGTACGGGAATAAAATATAGCCTATGTTACTCGTGGATAATGTAGCTTTCGAATGGTGAAATAATTTTTTAAATCGGTCCAGTAGTTTTTGAGCCTATTCATTACAAACAAACAAACAAAGTTTTCCTCTTTATAATATTAGTATTGTAATAAAACTGCTGCACTCCAATATAAGTATTTATTGCGATCTACAAAACGTTAGGGTTTTAAACAACCAGTATAAAGTTTTAGCTTAGGTACTCTAAATATACATATATTGCTATCCAATGCAAACGACGAATTGTGCGTCCGACCTCGACCCGCGCCAAAACGAAATAGGACGTTTTTAAAAGCCGTCGCCCGCCATTTCAGCACACTGACAGCTTTACCACAGACAATCACACAAATTCAACCGTCGGTGTTGCGAGCACATTTAGTCGATTGCAATAAAATAATCGATTCGAAAACAAATTAAAATATAATTCGCAATAAATCGTATCAAATAATTATTATTCACATCGAAACCTAACACTCGTCCATTCTGACCACGTGTATGTCCTCATACACGCGCTCAGAACAAGACCAAAACCTAACACTCAGCTAAGTACATTATTTTATCTAAGCAACAATTACAACATAATTATTATAGCTGCTAACTACATAATACATTAAAACTTATATAAATCAATGAGTAGAGAAAAAAAAAATAGAACAACAACTCTTATATTCTGGAGTCCCCATACTTCCCCGTCTTCCAACTTTTGGAATTCTCTATGGTTTACCAACTTTTGGAGTTCCCCCTCACGTCTCCAACTTTTGGAGTTCTCCAACTTTTGGAGTTCCCTAAGCTGATTATCCCCTTTACGTCTCCAACTTTTGGAGTTCTCCAACTTTTAGAGTTCTCCAACTTTTGGAGTTCCCTAAACTTTTCCAACTTATGGAATTCCATCTTACGTCTCCAACTTTTGGAGTTCTCCAACTTTTGGAGTTCCCTAAACTTCTCCAACTTTTGGAGGTTCCCCAAATGTCTCCAACTTTTGGAGTTCTCTAGGTTTCTCAATACAATAGGTACACATCAAAATAGTAAGTAGACTCATTCATGTAACGTTCATAATGCTTTAAAACAATTCTCAAAAATAATACATGTCATCTTAAATGTAGAATCTTAAAAGTTTAAACGTGGAATGTTTCTGGTTCAAAAACAACTCATATTGCATTTTCAGATAATTAACGACCATATTATACCAAAATCATGTATACAATACGATCCCTTTTAAAAAAATGCCAGAATTATATAATTAATCACTTGCAACATTATTAATTTCATCATCATCAGTACTACTCTCGTAAAGCTCTAAAGCAGCTACATGAACCCATGGTAACATTCTACTAGCTGCTACTACCGTCTTACGTTTGTTCTTCGTGGTACTTAATCCGGGAATTGCGGCTAGCTCATATCGATCGTTACCAAGCAACGCAACTACGCGATATGGACATACGTAAGCCGGACAGAGCTTTTTGCTTTTGCCGTCACTACTAAATGAAGTTTTCGTAATTTTAACCAAGTCTCCTATTGCGTACGCACGAGCCGGGTGTCTATTCTTATCATAACGCTGTTTTTGTTTAGCCTGTTCCTCATCGATCCTATCTTTAACCTGCTCGCGAATTGTGACAAGATCAGTTGCGTCCCTAGTAGTTTGACGTATTTCATTTAAACGTGGATCTATTTCGCTACTCATGTGAGTACCGAACATTACATCCGCAGGGGTTCTCCCCGTTGTCTTCTGTACGGTGTTATTTAAACCCCACTGAATTTTGCCAACCTTGGTGTCCCAAACCCTTTCGTCGTCCCCGAGATTCTGCGCTGTCAAGGAATTCAGAATAGTACGGTTATACCGTTCTACTTGTCCATTCGATTGCGGACTAGCGACTGCATTCAACACATGCTTGATACCCTTTTCGGTACAGAATCTTTTGAACGCAGAAGAAGTGAAACATGTACCGCGATCGCTAATTATACGATTGGGTGGTCTAAAAGTGTCAAAAATTTCTAACAACACATTTATAGAAGTCAAGGTTTTCGTATTTCTTACCGGGTTTAAAAAGGCAAATTTGGTAAAAGCGTCAACTACCACTAACAAGTAAGAGTTACCTTTTTTAGACTTCACGAAGGGACCCAGGTGGTCGATGTGGAGCGTATGAAACGGAATTTCTATCTTGGGTATAGGGTGTAATAAGCCCTCGGACTTGCTTGACCTTGTTTTGGAGTACGCACACTCGAGGCACGCATTCACGTATTTTTTACAAATTTTGTCATACGAGGAAACCAATAAGTCCCTTTAATACGACCTAAAGTCTTTTCAACGCCAAGATGACCAATGTCATCGTGATTAAGACGACACAACTGCCACCTAGCTCCCTTCGGGACTACCCAACGAAGTTTGTCAGGGTCACCATCGACACGCTTGTAAAGCCCGTTATCTTTAATAACGTAGTTATCTTTAATGTATTTTAGCCCTTCTGGGTCTAATTTTGTATGCAAAATATCGCGTATCCTATTCAACTCGGAGTCACCTAACTGAAGGGTAAGCAACCAATCATCACTGTTCAACAACATAACCGTGGGATATGTTTCCACTTCACTAGATTGATTCAGACTTTGGGGATTTCTGGATAAAGCGTCCACATGCGACATTTTGACACCAGGACGGTATTCAATCACGCATTCGAACTCCTGCATCATGAGCCACCACCTCGGGATTCGGGGAATTAAATCGCGTTTGGTAAAAGTAGTTCGTAGTGCTCCGCAGTCTGACACAATTTTAAATTTCTGCCCTAACAAATACACCCTAAATTTCTTTAGAGAACAGATGACTGCTAGTGTTTCTAACTCATAAGAGTGAAAGTTTTTCTCTTCCGGAGAAGTTTGGCGGCTGTAAAATGCCACGGGATTGAATGATTTTGAACCAAACGAACGCTGTAAGAGAATTCCTCCGATTCCAACTCGGCTAGCGTCCGTATGCAGCTCAGTTTCGGCAGACGGGTCATAGATTGCCAGCACAGGTCTTGAGATAAGTTTTCCCTTGAGGGAATTAAATGCCTACTCCTGCTCGCATGACCACAACCAAGTAACATCTTTTTTCAACAGTTTACTGAGAGGGTGCGCAACCTGAGCAAAATTGTGAATAAATTTGCGAAAGTAGCTCGCTAATCCCAAAAACTGGCGCACACCATGCTGATTCGAGGGACGAGGAAAATCTGCTACCGACTGTATCTTTTTCATACCAGGCTTAACCCCCGCGGAGCTAATTTCGTACCCTAGATAATCTAACTTATCTTTTAGAAATTCACATTTGGTTAAGTTAAGCGTTAAGTTGGCTTTCTCGAGCAACTTTAATATGTGCTCTAACTTAACCAAACAGTTATCTACGCTTGTTCCATAAATAAGGAGATCATCCAAATATGCTGTAGCTTCATTAAAGCGCGCAGAACCCAAAACCTTGTTCATCATGCGCTGAAAGACTGCTGGTGCATTTGCTAAGCCGAACGGCATACGATTAAATTCGTATTGACCGTCCGGCGTCACGAAAGAAGTCAACGGTTTTAAATTCTCGGCGATAGGCACTTGGTAATAGCCGGATGCTAAATCTAGAGAGATAAAGCAGGCTTGTCCGGATAACCTAGCAATTTCATCATCTATTATTGGCATGGGGTATCGTTCTTTTACAGTTATAGAATTGAGCATCCTGTAATCAATGCATAACCGGAGCTTGCCGTCCTTTTTGCGAATCAATACAATAGGACTTGCATACTCTGACGCCGACTCTCTGATGATCCCGGCGCCGAGCATGTCATCTACCATTTCGCGAACCTTTTGACGTTCACTGTGGGCCAAATGATATGGACGGTATACAACCGGTGTTTTGCTGTTAACTTCGATGCTCATTCTCTACGACATTGGTGCAGCCTAGTTCCTCGAGCGAAGAAGCAAAACAATGCCTGTATTTTTGCAATAGATGAAATAGCCTTGACCTGTCAGAATTAGTTATAGACTCTCCTACGCGAATCTGGCTAGTGTCAAGACCATTAGAGAGCTTCGAAGAGACTGATGCGTCTGGTACAAGGACTCGATTCACAACCTTAACGACTACGGCTCGGCCTAAGTTTGACCCTAAAGGCAACGAGAATTGTGAACTAAGAGGCGTAAAATCGACAACCGTTCTCCCATGTTTGACTAAGTGTAATCCACCCGCCACTACACACTGCTGATGCGGCTTACCTATCAACTTGCCATCTAACATAATGTACCCCTCGTAACGAGGCTCTACTGAAACTCTTACTGAAGCTCTTCCAAATAACATCACGCTGTTGGGCACACTAACTTTAACCACATTATCGTTGTCTGTATGATTTTGAGAAAATGGCATTTCAGCATCAACGTTCATAAATTGCAAATCGGTGGCAGTTTTATGCACAACAACGTGAGGTTGTTCTGTGAATATCTGACCAACTAAAACAGGAACATCAACTAACAGTACATCTAAGTATTTGTCGCTCACCACGCGGCAAGTAATGTTAGCGAGTACATCGTCTACAGAAAGTTCAACGTTAACTTTTCCTACCGATTGTACTAATTCGTTACCAAAGCCTTTCAGAACCGTTTGTACGTGGTCATGCTGAAGTCCTAGTTCCACTCCAAGAGACTCGGTAATCAACGAGACTTCGCTACCAAAATCTATAAAAGACTTCACATTCCGACCATTAATTTTTATTGTTTTAATGAATTTAGCATTTGGTTAAGATGCGGAAATAAGCAATGTCTTGCTTGGATCCTTAGCTTTGTTCGTGTCAGAATTAGAATGACATTTATCAGCACTATGGCCAACTTTATTACATTTAGTACACGTTATGAGCGGCTTTGGACATCTAGCGAATATATGACCTTTTTCTTTGCAATTAAAACAATGAATAGATGAGGGACCATTAGTTTTGGTTGTTGGCTTAGCATTTGCTAAATCTGAATCGTTCCCTGATCTGAATCGAGAATTAGCTACACGTTCGCCTAAATTATTACCTTTGCTGCTCATCAGATACTGCAATAATTGATCGGGATGACTGCACCTTAATGCCAAAGCCGCAGATTTTAGCGACTTATCACCAATACCGTAAATAATACAGTCAACCGCGCGTTTATCGAAAATATCACACTGATTTAAGAGAGCCAGTTTATCATAAAAATAGTTTTCGATGGGTTCATTGTATCTACTTCTTCGCTTCAGCATCTCTTCTAGGGCTTGGCCATAATTTTGTTCGAATGGGAATGCACTCAGTAACTTTTCTTGCCACTCAGGCCACGTAAACAAAATAGAATTTAGACTTTCGTACCAGGTTTTGGCCAACCCCTGAAGTTTCTGCATCGCATGATGAATGGTTGTTCTCTCATCCCATCCATAAACAGAAGCGCACTCGTTAACTTTCTTAAGCCATACGTCTATGCGTTGGTTTTTTAATGAAGGGTTAAACTCTGCTAAAATATTTTTAGAATCACCACTACGGGTCATCGGTGAAGTTGTTGATGGCTGGGACGCAAGTTGTTTAATAGAACTTAACAAATGAGCTATATCTTTAACACTGAAGGAAACGCTACTAGATCTCACAGGTTGTTCCGCATTATTGGAAACATTATCATGGTTGTTGCGATTATTCGTACGATGACGATTTGACCTAGCATAGTTCTCGCGCTGTGCGGATGATTCACGATAACCTGGACTATAGCGGCGCTTTGACGATAAACGATTACGTGCTCTGCTCACCTCATTTTCCAAAGCGTTGAGCCGCTCCCGTTCTCGTTCCAGCTCCATCTCGCGTAGACTTAACGAAGTAGGGCTCCGGCGAAGACTGCGACCGCGACTTCGACTTCGACGACGCCTCGTACTGCCGCCGCTACCCGCTCTTGATCTGGCTTCAGCTGCATGGCGACTTCGACTTCGAACGCGCCCGTGACTGCTTCGCCTAGCACTGCCGTTGTCTTGCGCCGTCGATCGTGCTTCAGCTGCGTTGCGCGATGGACCCCTTTTCGGCGTTGATAAACGCCGCGAGGTAGTAGCTTGATCGCGTGGCATGGTTCAAGTCCATAAAACAGAAAAGAAACTAGGTTTAGAATAAGTACACCAAACTAACTACACATATATTATATTTAAAGAAATGTTGTAGGGTATTTTGAAAATATCTCGGAAACGGTGCGTCTGAGCTCAAAAATAACGAAATTTTTCTCCCCTTTTATAAATCCCGCACAGGAGATAAGCATCATAAATTCACAAAAAAAAACTTATTCTGGCCAACCCTCATATTTAGTATATTTCAAATCATGTGATTTTAACGTTATTTGATTGTTTAAAATCTAATAAAATAGTAATCGATTATCACTGGGATAAAACACGTGTAATAAAGAAACAATAAGTTCATAAATAGGCGTGTACTTACCACTTCTGAACTGTAATAAAACTGCTGCACTCCAATATAAGTATTTATTGCGATCTACAAAACGTTAGGGTTTTAAACAACCAGTATAAAGTTTTAGCTTAGGTACTCTAAATATATATTGCTATCCAATGCAAACGACGAATTGTGCGTCCGACCTCGACCCGCGCCAAAACGAAATAGGACGTTTTTAAAAGCCGTCGCCCGCCATTTCAGCACACTGACAGCTTTACCACAGACAATCACACAAATTCAACCGTCGGTGTTGCGAGCACATTTAGTCGATTGCAATAATAAAATAATCGATTCGAAAACAAATTAAAATATAATTCGCAATAAATCGTATCAAATAATTATTATTCACATCGAAACCTAACAGTATATATTTTTTTATAAGTTTTAAAGATTCCTAGATGAGATATGTATATATATATATAATAAGTGTGTAGGAGGATAGTGAAGTATTTGTAATAGGAGTTACGTAGATGTATAGGTTTGTAAAAACGTCCACAGGATATCCTCCTGTTTCTGTCGTAAAGTGTCTAGTCTCCAACCTTGGTAGTACTCACAAGTGGGTTAACACTCCCAAGAGGCCGAAAGGGTGCCAATTATCTTTCGATAACGGTATGTGTGTAGGGGTGAAGAATGGTGAAGAATACCTAGATGATATTTAGTTGTAGAAGAGTTGAGTCGAAAAGAAGAGTCTTCAATAGGAGAGCTGAAGAAAAATAAGTTAGTTACTATTCAAAAGAGTAAGCCAAATAAGAAGTCCAAAAAGAAATACCAGTGTTAGTTTTTTTTTAATTTTGAAAATAAATGAGTGGGTTCGAGTTGATTTTACGGGGGGCGCCAATTTGTAACAAATCTACTTGCTCCTATTGTCTAAAAGGATAAGCAAACTTGTTCAATTAAATTTAATTTAGGACAAAAAATACAGCTAGTTATATAAAAAAAACTACCTACCACGCACTCTATAGTTTTATAGTTCACAGTTAGGAATCACGGGAGCAGGCGTCAGGGTAGCAGGTCGATACCGGAGCAACCTCGAAGTTCAGCTCTGAAGCAGTAGAAACGGCGGCAGCGCAGATCTCAGAGTTCACCAGGACAGCTCTGCAGCAAGGCAGTGCAGAACTCAGGGCCAGACGTAGGACAGCCCTGCGAGACCAGTAGACGGACAGGCACGTAGTTAGCCTCCGAACATCGGGAGTAGAAGTCCCAGGAGAATCTTTAGCTGGATCCCCTGGGCAGTTTTAGAATCTCACAGCGAAAACCAAGCTGCTCTCTGATACTCATCAAATCAGATCCAATCGTCGACCTTATCTTTTTCCGTCCATCAGCTCGTTTTTTTCAAAGTAGTCTTCCTTTTTCAAATCTTAGTTTTCTTAGTGTCGCCATCATCTCATCTGACAAGTGTAGTCGGTCAGGACATATCCGTGAGTGCGTTAAGAATTTTATAAATATAATCATTTAATATTAAGTTATTAAACAATCGTAATAATTTATAAAATACATTGGCTAAGCATATTGATAAAAATAATTTAAATTATACAAACCAAAAAGAGAAATCATAGAGCTAGACCATAGACTGAGCAGAAAGAGAATTAAAAAACTAACTGACAGTTTGACAATTTGACGCTTGACGTAAATATCACAACATGAAAATTATAATAATATTTTATTTCAGCTATTTCCAAGTTAAAGAATCGTATTTAAATCGATTTGCTGAGTGTAGATATATAAACAAATAAAATGCATGATAAATAGTGTTATGAATAGTGAATATGAAGCGTAAGTATAGCATAATACTATACACTCTAAGAACAGAAGGAGTCTATTGAATGTGGAATCTATAATTTTTCCGTATACAAATCTAAACATACGCTACTGAGAAGTTCCTGATAGAAGAGCCCAATAGTACTTTGTCTCTCATGAAAATCGTATCCAGGACCTAATGCTCAGCTTACGTTTGCGTCGTCTAGACCAACAAAGTACTTAATATAGTCGAGGCAGTCAGGGGTTTGTGCAGTCCTATAGAGCCCTAACCGGACATAGCCGTGTCATTTACAAAATTTGCTGTGCCTGACAGGGTCCATAATAGGGTGATGACAAAAAAAAATCTAATTAGTCCGTCAGATAGATTTCCAACAATTTTTTTCTTTTTCACGTAAACAAAAAAATTAAGACAATACAGTGCGTCGAAAACTCGTGTGACGTCACATTTGAGTACATTTTTTTACCGGAAAGTGACGTCACGGGTCCCCTTATGTCCACTCATGGTCTTTGACGCGTTTTATTATCTTCGTCAATTTTTATTAATTTGATAAAACAAAAAACATGTATCCAATTTTCGATAATCTAACTGACGGACTAAACAAAATCATATTTTTTTCATTTTTGTCATCTGTCGTGATCTTCAACATTTTTTGTAATGAAAAACGATACAGGGTTTATTTGTTTTGGTTCGTACGAAGAGATATTAGGGAAAGGGCAATGACCGCTATTCTCATAATAACTGGCACCAACTATAGACCAAGTTCTGAACTCGCGATATTTTAAAGTCTTGGCAACAAGCCCAAAGGTTTTTTTTAATCGTACTTTTTTTAGTAAGTTCTAATTTAACTTTTTTGACTGAGTAAAATCTATCTTTCGTAATGTATGTTAGTCCAGTTTAGTCGATACAAACGACAAGAACGGAGGATCATTCCCACTTAGTTCTGCTACACAGTTCTACGGTAGAACTAGTGGATTTTTTTTTTCCCACTAGTCCTACGATTTCAGGTGGTACAAAATCGTAGAACTAGTGGGAAAAAAAAGTCCCACTAGTTCTACAGTTCTTTTGTTTGCAGATAATAATATTGATGGTTTTGCCGCCATTATTAGAAATAGATGTGCGTCCCTGATGACTCATGTTCGCGGCAGCACCAACAGTATTCTCAGTGTATTCGCAGATCGGTGGGATTCCCCGATGGTGCGGAGGTGGATTCGGCTCCATGCTGAATTGTGATTGTTCATTTTCATCTGTGTCTGTACCCTACTAACACTAGAACTTAAGTAAAATTGTTACTAACCCTATGGACTCCGGTCTGAAATAAAAACTTTCTATTCTATTCTATTCTACTGCTCTATTACACAATTTTACGGTAGAACTAATGAAGGGCCAAAAATTCGTACGGAGTATCGTCTCTATCAAAACAGACACATTTCTCACAAAAACCTACCCAGATCGGAAACCACCGCGCTTATAAGAATATAATGCTAAACGGTTTGTTACATCGCATGTATGTCCCCTAGCCGTTCCCGAAGGGGAACGGTGCATTGTTATTTTAAATTGTGTCTGTAATTGCGGGTATCTAAGAGCTACAAAATTAACCGTCAATGAGTTGGTAGCGTACCTACCTATTTCATGAAAGGCTAGGCAGATGGAGTTTGGGACCTGCTCCATAATCACCTACCTACCATTTTCCCAACTATGTTATCTAACCTCCACAACTCAAACTGGGTTTTTAATTAAAACAGTAAAATAACACCATCACCAACCTGCTGTTTTAGTATTGAATTTTTAAAATCACACTCTATTGCTCCACAGCTTACTCAGTAAATTGTATTTACTCTGATTAAATAAGAGAGGGTTCTTTTCTTCCAGTGATTTTATAGAAAAGAGGAATAATAAAATGTTCTTCAATACGAGTTTAGTCTTTCTACCCTCGGAACCCGGAAACAAGCTTAAAATAGGAACTTTATTTTCTGTTAAATCGTCATCTTAGCATCAAGACAGTGTGCTAATATGTAGATTTACACACACATAGATTGACAGAAAATAAAATGCGACTCTTTCGCTTAACTTCGGAACTAAATGACCTACAGACATGAAATTTTGGATTTTAAGTATGTGATTATAGTTTACTGGATGACGAAAATTTCTGCGTTCTGGTCTTATCCAGAGGTTCTCAAATAGGAGCCTGAAAATACGGCGAAATGGTTCCAGTAAAGGATGGTACGGCAGTGTTTGCTTCGCGCTCGACTTGGCGGGGGTACTGCCGTGCCCCCCAATTGTTAGTAATTTCAAGGGTTTTTTTTCTAAAATAATTGTCTTCTTAGCTACTTCTTATATTATCAGCTACCTGCCAGTAAAAGTCTCGTCAAAATCGGTCCAGCCGTTTCGGAGATTTGCCGGAACAAAGAAGAACCGTATATACTTTCAGTAAAAAGTTATTACTTACGTTAAACAAAAAATCTGTCACTATTTTCTCATTTCATTAAAGAGCATTGAATATAATTTATTAATAAGATACAATGTATAAATTAAACTAATATTATGTATGCCTTTGGTTGTATTATAACAACAATCTACTTGAGCCTACATAATGATTTCTCAGAATCTTTTTGGAGCAATCTCTGCCTTAATTAATTACAAATATTCAGAGCCCGTGAATTTAATGTAGATTTATGTAAAGATATAAACAATATAATTTTGTAAGTAAACATTTTGGTTATGATTTACATAGATACCTTTACATAAACATAACATTATACCTGTAATCCACGAAGAGTTACAGGCCCTGTCACTGACACAGGTATAGTTTTGTTTAAAACCCATATAATAGGGGACGGGCTTATTGCCAACAACCAAGCGCAATTCCAAATTCTGTAAATAACCTATTGTTCGAAATAGGAACCAGACGAGGTATCTTAGGCATTTTTTCAAGAATGTTCGCACATTTTTTTTACGCATTCAAACAATAGACGCAATAACATTCGTTCACAATAGAAGGTTCTGAATACATTATCAACAATAAATCAGGGGCCGAGACTCTAGAGTTGTCTGTAACTAAATCACAGAATAGATAATAGTACTAGCGTACAGAAGTTGCACTCCTTTGATCTTGAAGAAAGCCGACATTATAAATACCTAAACTGAGCCCGCTCAATCAAAATTGTGCCTTGACGCCACGCGTTAGCGTATTTTATTCGGCGTCTCACTGCTTAATGGTCAGTCGGTAGGGTTGCCTCAAGTACTCAAAATAAAATGCTACCAACATTTTGTACTTTAATGTATTAGGTATGATTTAAATGTTAATTAAAACTTTTATAATTACAATTGTTTTACTCTATTATAATATCTCTTAAATCTTGCCTTCTCTAAAATTACGATTACCTACTTATTAAATTGAATAGCAGCATAAATGCGAAATCTAACAAAGGTAATTTAAAAACTGATGAGAAGCATGGACATGGAGCAGTGAAATTTATATAAAAAGACAATTTTTTTCTACATTTATTAATAGCAACAGTTTATCCGGCTTGTCATTTTCACTAGTAATTATTAATGATCAATAAATCAGTCAGTTAACAAACACGAAGTACGAGTAGGTACGCGACGCAAGGGCAAAAGAGCGCGAAAAATTAACGCGGCTTACGTACACAGTTACGCACGGCTGGAGCACGACAGCCCTAGAGAGCTTGCATATTCAATATGCGCGAAGCGGTAGGTAATTATCTCATGCCTACACACGGAGTGCAATAGCTCTGACT